>VOQK01036916.1:0-10617 GCA_015052645.1 Benitochromis conjunctus
TCACCTGTAAATAGCGCACCGTACCCCTGGTTTCCCTGGATCCTCTCCCAACCACCTGTTTATACTTGCACCTGGAGTACTGTTAATAAATCACCTTTTGCACCTTTCAGCCTGCGCCTGAGTCCACTCCCTCTTGCTCTCCCCCGTCTCTTCCACAGCATGTCTTTATCCTGTCTTCCGTCTTTCACCCCAACCAGTCGCAGCGGATGGCCGCCCCTCCCTGAGCCTGGTTCTGCCGGAGGTTTCTTCCTGTTAAAAGGGAGTTTTTCCTTCCCACTGTCGCCAAAGTGCTTGCTCATATGGGGTCATATGATTGTTGGGTTTTTCACTGTATGTATTATTGTAGGGTCTACCTTACAATATAAAGCGCCTTGAGGCGACTGTTGTTGTGATTTGGCGCTATATAAATAAAATTGAATTGAATTGAATAGAAGTTGCAGATGGAAAAACTTGTACATAAACAGTTTTCTGGGACCTAGCCACAACAGCAGAGCAGAAGGTTGGACCTCTAAAATATGGTCAGTATGGGATGCTTAACAAATGACAGCGTGTTCAATAAGCATATACAATCTTTGCATTTCATTCTCGTAATAGGCATGCTAGTAACCTGCTAGAATAACTGCACATGCTTGTGCAATCTGCTGCATGAACAGGAAGCCAAACCGATCGACAGATACATCAACAATTCGATATTCCCAACAACATTTGCTAGCCAGGTCAGCCCAGTTCAAACATTATAGCCAGAAGATGTTTTAATGTGTCTATTGGTATGAAATGGCAGAGAATTGCATCATTGCTTTGGAATCAGTCAAAGAACGGCACAAACTTAAAGAAAAACTAAGAATTCAGCCATGCAGATGTGTCTTCTTGTCAAAACAAGACCTGAACAGTGTTGTGAATAATATAACTATAGTGTTTAGTGGAGAGTTTTTGATTTTCTACCATTAACTTAACTGGTGCATGTTGCAGACAGTTGGGTTGGATTATACTGTTACTGTAAGCGTTTTAGTGCAAATCGGAGGAACTACATGATATGTTCATGATTAACTGTGTAAATTCTTTACCCTCTGAGATCTAAGTTGTCATTGATGAAGACCCCGTCCCTAGTCCCAAACCCTAACCCTACGTTTTGGAGACAAGCAAGAAGTACTTTTGTTTTTTGGGAAAAATGTGAATAGTTTTTCAGCTGTGCCAGTAATAATTACTTTCGTTGTGCCCTGATTGCCAAGGCATGGGAGAGCAAATTTTAAAAAGAATAAACTTTAAATATCCTAATAATATAGGATTAGGTAGATAGGAGGACAACCAATGATACTAAGATCCCAGAAGGTTAATCTCTCAAGCATACCTCAAACAGTTGGTATGACACTCCATAAATGGGAGACATCAATAAATTAAATATAAATCGTTTAAAACACAGATTAACAGACTCAGCTGAAGAGTAGACACATTAAGTGAATCACAGCCCAATACTCATGATAATAACTTTAAGGGAAAGTAGGGATTCACACATACCACAACTGTCTTATTTCAGCCAGCCGAGACAAGCAGAAAATAAGTAGAGCAGCTTATTCAGAGGGTAGCAGTGTGTCATGATTTTTGAGATCAATCATTATTGATTTGCAAATTCTGAACACATTTGAATGATTTTTACATTCCACAATAATTAGTTAATACAACAAAACACAGCTTTCAGCGTTGCATGTCATTTGAAACGGGGTTTTTTGGGGACCTGGAACATTAATGTCTCTAAAGCACTTTGGTCAGCTTCTGTTGCGCTATGGGCTATAAGTAAAATCACAGTCAACACAAAAAGGTTCAGACATTTTTCATTTTCACTTCCAAAAAACGATTTATTTAACATAATTCAGTGGGCGAGATCCCCTCAACTTAGGGGATAGAACCAAAGTATCAGTCCTATTGTGCTAGTAGTATCGATCTAACTGTTAGTATTGATACCATCGATATTTGGATTGATCCATCCACCTCTACCACCTCAGCTCTGAGCATGTTCCAAATGACTCACCATGTTAAGGGGAGAAATCAGCCCAACACTTGCTATGGGGTTCACTTAAAACTGGTTTCTTTTAACACTACTGAAACTGAGCCTCATGCTTTTTTTGCTTAGTTTTTTCTGCTTTCCTGACAGAATATTTAACAGGCCCAAATCACAATCCTTTGCACACAGCTTTTCACAGTTGCATGTAAAATATGCGAAATGGCTGGTAAATTGCTCAGTGAGCCAACTTTCTTAACCGCATTAGTGTTCCCCACCCCATCAGTGTTTGCAGCGCACAAAAAGCAACGGTTTACATTAAGCGGCTGTCTCTTGTCTCCTTTGTCTTCGTCATGGCTGTAGACAAATTCTATTAAATCCTGTGAGACACCAGCATTAGCACAGTGAGGATAGAAACACGGCCAACACGGGCTCAGCAGCGCCTGTCCGTTCACCACCACGCTGTAATGACCAAACACTCCCTCTGTCCCCCGAATGAGACTTTGATTCACACAAACAACTTACACGAGCCTCCTCTGCGTTTACCTCTTTACCGCTTCATCCAGCCCTCCGGCTCTAATTACCCGCACGCTCAGGAGGATGTCACCAACAGACTAACGGAGCGAAGAGAGGAAAGGGGGAGTCTCTTGGGAGGGGTGTTTGTTAATGAGATGTATCAAACTTGGCAGGCAACAGAGCCTGGCAGCAAAGTGTGGGCAGAGAGAGACGGACGTCCAAATCTAAGAACTGCACTCGCACTTAACCAAACAAATCTGGAGCAACAGCAAAAGACCTGGACTGTAAATAGCCTCGGAGCAATTCTTTAGACTCTGGGGATTATCTGGAATTTTCATACCATCAGTTTGGTATCGCATATGTGAGAAGAACTGATTTCACGGCAGAACGGAGTGAGGGGCTCAGAGCTTTTCCTACAGGATGCTTTATCAGAAGCAGGAGTAATCTCACTGAATAATCAGACAGAAAAACAGAGCTGTTGTCTGAGGGTACACACTCCTACCTGTGATATCAGAGCAGGTGTTTTTACAGGAAACATGGCTGCAGTCCAGTACCCGTATTAGCACACTGTTTAGTGTACCAAAGATGATTACGTTTACCTTATTCATAGCATGTTAACACTGGGATGCCTTGCTTCATCCAGCTGCACAGAGTGAGGCCTGCCTTTCTAACCCACAGACCTCGGCCCAGTGCAAAATACATCAAACCATTGGCCTGTGTCTCTCATAATGGACATTATTTAGCAGTCATAACAAGTCACATACCATTCTTTTTACTTACATTTTTGGTAAATAGGTTTTTACAGATGTACGTGTACAAGATATTTGAGTCTGAACCAAAGTGTCGACAACCCGCTACAATAAACCCAGGAGCCAAAAGCTTCTTGTTGCAGTTTGTGTCTGAAATGCTTTTCTTCCAAAACAACATTACACAACAGAGTGAGGCCGATGGCGGGAGGATGAGTGGCATAAGAACACAGAGCTGCAGGACAGACACCCTCTGGCTGCCATTCACCTCCGCTGGATCGCATTTAAACGGCTTTCGCCCCTCGACATTTCTTTCTCCGCTCTCCATTTTCTTGTCTCCCTCTGCCTTCATATACACACTCACACTCAGCATCCATTTCTGTCCATCATATTATCCTCTCAGCAAGGCCACGTCTCCTGTCTGCCTGCCTTCCATGTCAGAGCTCTTCAGCAGTTTATCACTATATCAGCCCACTCAGGGCTGATCGTCTGATGAAATCACCATACCTTCTGTCCAGCAGCATGCCTCAAAGTGCTTCGGGCAAAGCTATTAGCCACACTTCCTGGAATTTTCCTTTCAGGTCCTCGTGTGCCTCTACCATTGACTCCAGTTATTTTATTCTCAGGAGCCTTTGATATAAATGAAATATAATTCCCATTTGGTTGGTTTTCACACTTTAATACATTTCCATTTTTTACATGTAGTGCACAGCAGGTGATACTAATGAAAATACACTGATTTAGCCAAGTTCTGCAGAAGATATGACACAGGCCGAACACCTGCTGGTGTAAATATGTAGGCCTTTACCTGCACCTTTCTCACACCGCTGTAATCAGACTTACAAACGAGTTGTAGAGAACTGGTGGTTAAATACTATTTAATATCCAATTTGCTGTGCCAGTCCGTTTATATTCCCAGGGCCAATACTGCCAATTTTATCAAAGCTTAAATTATTTTCCCTTTTTTTCACAGACCATGTGCAAAAATCATTAATCTCCTAATAGAAAACATAGATTGTACCAGATTTAGCTGTGGTGATGCAGAGAGATTGGTCAGCTTATCACATATGGGTATTTGTAAAGAACCCCTCTGATTACATTCAGATGCACTAGGTAAGCATCATCTTTGACATGCACGGTTAGTGTTGTGAGAGGACACGTTTTCACCTAGAACCTTTTGATTTTCTTAAACCCAAATAAATAAGTTAGTAAATATGAGGGTATAGGGTAGATTTATTGGTTGTGTAGGTGCCTACAAGTTCTCAAAATAAGCAGAGATTGTAAAAGTACAGATATTCTTCACTTAAGTATTTAAAACAAATACTAGTGTTAAAACTCTTCTGGTAAAAGTTGAAGTACTGATTACTTTGATGAAAGTAGGAAAGTAAAATGTAGCTCTTTGAAGTACATTTCTAACAGCTGTTTTTGTGCAAAGCTAAATGTGCCTCTTGCTGTAGTAATATAATAACATTAGCACATAGGAATACAAACTTTTTTGACTTTTCATCCACACCTAAATAGAAAAATAAGTACAGTCAGGAGTTAAAGTGAGCTCGTAGGGTGGGGGTACCCTACGATTGGGTGTAGTGGTTCAGCGTGGGGAGAAGAATCACAACTCACATTCATTCCTCCAGTAGATCTGACTTTGTGTGCAGGCTGTGATCAGCTGACCTGCTGCTCTAACCAAACGTTTCACAGCTCTCTCGGCTGATTTCCATCCCGAATTGTTCACACTGTCTTTATACATAGCAGTATACAGTAGTGTGCATTGTGAGTTTAAATTCAGAGTCATCATACAACACTTGATGTAACTCAGAGCCTGTGAGTGAAAGAATGGAAGAGTCGCATGATCTTTGTTCACTCCAACTGGGCTTTTGTTTTATGGCAGATAGGTAAGGTACAAAAACCAAGTCTGTATGTTATTAACACAGACTCCAGCAGCCCGCTAAGCACTTACAGGAACCTTAGCACCCACATGAACCCCCCCACTGACTGACTCTGATGTAACCTAGGTAACCAGGAACACCTTAGCCTCTGTGCAACAGTCCAACACTGAGCTTGACTGTAAATTAATCACAGTAAAAGCTAACCTGTTTATCCTGCACTGAACTGCCAAGTATTTGAATGAAACAAAGTTAGTATACATCAGTTTGTTTAGCAAGATGTTTGACAACATGAAAAAACACAAGTTTAGGTCACCTACACATCCAAATGAGCTCCTTTTAAATTCCCTGTATATGAAATACCTCTGAGCAGTCCTTACCTTCACTGTAACTGCTCTCCTTTCTCTCCTCTTTTGTTTTTCTTACATTTTCCTTCATCTCTGAGTGAAGTTACACTCTTTTCCCTCCTTGGGTGTTCTGATAGCATGTATGAATCAATGTCTTTAAAGGGTCATTTTTCTGTAGGTTTAATGTTAAAAACAATCTCCTACAATGTATGCCGCAATCGCTTATGGAGTTAGTTTAGGGCAATGATGAACAAATTAGAAGAAATTCATTACAGCAAGCATTGTTAAAATCATAATTTAATATTTATATTTCAGTTAAAAAGGGTAAGTAATTCATATGAATATTGAAGGAAGATGTGTTGACTTGAATTAAAAAACTGGGTTAGTATATTCTCATCGTTATATATGTACATGGTGAATAAGTAAACGTGATTATGCCTCGGACTGTATGTTGCAGTTTCACCTTTCCCTGTGTCATTAAACCTGTGAACCAGGAATCGTGTCATCAGTCTTGGTGTGGGGGAGGAGTTTAGCTGACTGCCCAGTCATAGCAGAGGCAGTACATTGGGTAATACAGCAGCTGGATCTGCAGCTAGCAGATACACTGTGTGACAAACTACAATCAAGCAGTTTGTGTGTTTACTGATGTTTGTTGAGCTGTTAGAAACGTTGCACGTTAAATGACCTGCCACTTAAAAAACTGTAAAAAAGGTATAAATCATGCATAAATTATATGGTTTTGCCTCTTTCATCTCTCAGTGTGCAACAGTCACTGTTGACTGATATAGCAATAGGACTGTCTTTGATGTGTTACTGTTCCCTTCATTTGGGTTCAGAGCGGTTTGATGTTTAAAGGTGCGCAGTGGTGTGAAATAATATCTTAAACGAATGAACCTAAAGTAACAAACCTGTCTGGAAATGTAAGGAGTAGAAAGAACAGATATTTGTGTTAAAATGTAGGGAATAAAAGTAAAAAGTGATCAAAAAGAGAAACACTCAGTTAAAGCAGTAACAAAGTATTTGTATTTTATTTCTTCCCACCTGTGAAAATACAACACACACCTTTGTGGCTGACAAACTTGTAACTTAGTCCACCACCACTGCAAACCTCCAGTCGGTTACTTTTTCACCCTTTAAAAGAGAAAAGTTATCTCTTGGTGTCTAGTATTCATGCAGCTGTCATGTAAGGGCACTTATCCTGCAGGATACCTTGTGCATTTCTCATCAGCAGCATTTGCTAGAATAACAGTATTTGATGAAAGCTGTATTCAGTTACTGCTGCAATCAGACATTACCAAACTTTGAAAACGTCTCTCGTGAGAAATGAAACATGATAAAGAGTCTGCTGCAGGACATAAATGCCTCCCATACTTCAAATGGATCTCGAGTTCAGAGTTTTGGTCCTTCAGACGTTCGTAGTGAAACTGCAAAGTCAATCAGAACAAACAGCTGATATTCCAGGAGTCCTTTTATTTAACAGTGGTTCTCTTATGAGGTAAGAAGGTCAACTTAAATTTTAGGCCCCCGTTTAGGAGATGTACATTATTATGTTACATCACTTCATGCACACAGAGACAGTTTGGCTTTACTAGTCAAGATTTCACCATTCTGCAGAGTGATGGAGCTATCTAGTTATCTGTAAGTCACAGACGAAAGTTTCACTTTTTCATCTCTTCCTCAGGCTCCCTTTAACGCTCTACCTTAAGCGCCATCTTCTTCCTCTTACTATGTGTCATTACCACCCAGCCCTCAGTCTCTGCCCACCCTCCTGCACCTCAGATTGTCCTGCATCTATCTTTTTGTTCCCCCTTGCTGTGTTTCTGTCTCAGTCATGTGCACCTACAGGAAATGATCATGTTGTGGCGGGGGTGTGGTCTTTGGCTCCGCTGCAGGGGAGGGGTGGTGCAGTGCGCTCAAGGGGCAGTGCCGAGAAGACTGATGGGGCAGGTGGAGAGAATCTGGCTAATTAGGGTTTTCCTTTTTTAGTGATGCCAGGCCAGGAGAGCAGGGGTCAGCTGGAAAGCTGTCGAACATTGGCCAAACCCGAAAACACTGTATGCCCATATAATAAAGAGAACAACACCATGTGAGTCCTGTGTGGGTCCTCGTGCATTCACACATGTGAATCTGTGCCAGCAGAACTGCTCTGTGCCTTCTATTACCTAGTTTCATCCCCCTCCTCTCCAGCTTCTCTCCATGTTGCTCTGTCTCTCTGGTCTCCTCGTGTTTCAGACACGAGTAAGTAAATATTTGCTCTTCTGAGATTTTTTTATAGTCGCTGTACTGCAGTCCTTTAAGTATATAACAAACAATACAAAGATATAACGCTAACAACTTATAAAAGCATAGACAAATAAAATACACAATTCCTTTGCATTTACTGTAACTTATCAATGGTCCTACATTTTTAAATGTTACACTGTTTTGTGTGATGAATTCTAATGCCTATGCCTAGTTTTATATGTTAAAGTTTTGTGCGTGTGTGTGTGTGTGTATATACATGTGCCAGGCTGTATTTAGCATGCATGCAGGTGTCTTCTACTGCAGTGCTTGATGAGCTGAATACAAATACTTATTAATTAAGGGCTAATTTTCCACTCCATTGATTCCAGCTCCCACATAGCTTTGGTCCTCTCCTCACTGGATCAATGCGTGCACAGACCAGCCTCCCAAGATACATACTGTAGACTGCTCTGACACTATTTCTCTTAAGCTGAGGATTTTTTTCACTGTCATGGATTTTTAGAGTTGAGTCAATAAAGTGGGAGCTTCCAAATACTCCTGATATCAGGGGCGAAAGGTATTGCCTCAAGGTTTTTTAAAGACGGGGTCAAAATGCAAGAAAAAACCCCCACTAGGTCAGAATACTGATCAGAGTTTGCCTTTCCCCCCGCTGAGTCTGCAATACTACTTAAAAATAAATAAATGGCACAGTTTGTCTTTTTTTACTTATTCGAATGGCTGCTTTGGGATACCTTTCTTATAGCAAGGTTGAGCAAGACTGAGCCCTTGTTTTCCACCTCTAACAGGTATCTGTATTTCCTACCTCAAGATTTTGGGCTCACTATGACAGTTGTTAAAATAATCAGAGCTATCTGGGTAACACAGTCCCTTATATCAAACAGATAGCAGTTAAATAGTAAATTAAATAATTAATACCTTTTAACATTTGCAAATTTTCAAGTAGGAAGAATTTTTAAAACTCAAGGGATGAAGTCAAATAATGTTTTAAAAATCGCTTTTCGTTGACCTTGACAGAAAACAATTAAATCAATTTGAAGAAGAATTCAGACGGGCCTAGTAAAAGATGAGCAGACAGGAGGGGCTCGGGAAGGACATGTTGAAATACTTTTCATAAATGTTTAGAGTATAATACCAACTCCAACAATTATAGAATAGAATTAAACTTTATTGTCATTGTAAATGTCACAAGTAAAAGGCAACGGAATGCAGTTTGCAGCCATCCAGAAGTGCTTTAGCCATAATATAGATATATTACAAATATATATTAGCAATAATATAGATCTGTGGATATATTACATAAATGAGCCTGTAATAGGTATGAGGGTACAAAATATGGGTCTATTATGGGCATGTTACAATGTACACAGTATAAAGGTATATTGTGTATGGGGTGTATGCCTATAATACTTATTCCTCTTAATTAAGTTAGGAACGTTCTTAAGGAAAACTGACTATCATGTACTGTTCATTTATTATTTCTTAGATGAAATCTTCATGAAATCTTCAACTTATCCTGAAATTCTAATGGTTTAACTTGAGTGAAATAAAACTTTATTAATATAAATGCATTGACAAAGCCCGAAACAACCAACACCTTCAAACTATCAAACCGTTTCAAAACATCAAAATGAAAAAAACGGTTGCTATTACGACTTCCCATCCAATGCCTGATTATTTTCAGGGCAGGGTCCAAAGTCAACATCGTCGTCCCTTCGTTCTCTCCGTTCTTCAGATGAGCTTTGGTTGGAGGTTCCAGGCCATCTCCAAGTTCTTCAGCAAATTTATAATTAGCTGGTTTGCTAATTTATACACATCTGGGATGTGATTAAAAACTCAAGCATGCACTCTCACATTGCTCCAACACGCACCATAACTCAATAAATTCAAGCAGAAAAAATAAGATGTGTTTATTCTGTGTTAAATATCAGCACAATTATCAGTAAATTGTGCTGCACATAGGTTTGTAAATCAGATTGCACGCCTGATGTAATATTCCTCTACCTATATTTTCCTTCCTGAGTAAGGAACTCCCAGAAGTGTACGATCAAGAGGGCTCAGTTGCAAAAATCTGAGTTTCTTTCCTTTCAATCCTCTGACTGTGCACTCTTTGGAAATATGACAATATGTTTTTTAGGGTAAAATCGAGTTTTCTGCTGGTGCAATGCATTAGTAAGTCTTGCCCAACATAGAAGCATCCTAGAAACTAGTACTTTATGAATAGAATTGAACTGAAATTGAATGGAACACATCCAGTGTAAATAATCTCATGTACAAAATGGCAACTCCTAATTCTGTTCTACTTCTCTAAACATGGTCTGTATGCTGGTGTTCTCATTTGATCCCTGCTCCAGCAATACTCATTGATGTATTATATTTTAAAAGTAGTTAGCAAATGTAGACGTAATCAACACAAGAAATGCAACATACAGTGGGATGCGAAAGTTTGGGCAACCTTGTTAATCGTCATGATTTTCCTGTATAAATCGTTGGTTGTTACGATAAAAAATGTCAGTTAAATATATCATATAGGAGACACACACAGTGATATTTGAGAAGTGAAATGAAGTTTATTGGATTTACAGAAAGTGTGCAATAATTCTTTAAACTAAATTAGGCAGGTGCATAAATTTGGGCACCACAAAAAAGAAATGAAATCAATATTCAGTAGATCCTCCTTTTGCAGAAATGACAGCCTCTAAACGCTTCCTGTAGGTTCCAATGAGAGTCTGGATTCTGGTTGAAGGTATTTTGGACCATTCCTCTTTACAAAACATCTCTAGTTCATTCAGGTCTGATGGCTTCTGAGCATGGACAGCTCTCTTTAACTCACACCACAGATTTTCAATGATATTCAGGTCTGGGGACTGAGATGGCCATTCCAGAAC
>VOQK01036922.1:0-25827 GCA_015052645.1 Benitochromis conjunctus
TTTTCTTTGGTCTCAGTCTCTTATGGTTTGCTGGCCTTCCTGGTTGAACTTAGCCCGTGGTAGCATTAGGCAGATGGCTCATCTTATTACCTGCCAAGTTTTTATTTGCAGTCCCGGAACAATTTCCAAGATTAGTTAATGTAAAGGGGATGGTTGCGCGTAATGAGAGCCTACGCACAGGTTTGCATGTTGTAGTTGTTTACTGTCACCAGGGGGCAGTGTCACAAACAACCAGCCAGCCACAGAGAAGGCTTGCTGAAGGACAGTACTTAAAAAAGGGGGGAGGGGGGTCCTGGCTTTCAACCTACACACAGCATCATCCCCATGGTCTTTTATAAGACTGTACACTAGTATGTCTGCACAGGTTAGTAACTGAAAAGCAAGATAAAATGGTGTTTTCATGAATCCCACTTAGTTATTATGTTGCATTAGTGGCAACAGGTCTGATGAAGTGAAGTGGTGAATCCAAATTTTACATTTTTTGGTTCAAATCATTGACAATATGTATCTAGGAGGTCAAGAGAGAGAGGTACAACACTGAGAGTCTACAGCCATCTGTAAACCATGGCAGTGTGGGATCGACAGAGAATAGAACAACATCCAAAGAAGAGCTTTGAATGACCTTCAAGAAGCCAGGAGAACTATTCCTGAAGACCGCTACTACTACTTTCACTACTTTCCGTGTGCCATGATTTGCTCCAACAGTGTGTAAAACCTTTGTAAAATGCCAGAGCTGAGCCTGTGTGTTTGTTGTAGTTATGCTGTGGTTAAAAGCAGTTACTGGAAACGTTCCTACAGGATCAAATATAGACTAGAGTACAGAAACTCTGTGTGTGTGCGCGTGTGTGTGTGCGCGTGTGTGTGTGCGCGTGTGTGTGTGTGCGCGTGTGTATTAACTGTACAATCCTTCGTGTGGTTTCAGGTGTACATTTGGGTGCTGAATGACGAGGATGACTTTCAGAGGGCGTTTGATTTGGGAGCCACGGGAGTCATGACAGATTTTCCCACCAAGCTTAAAGACTTCATGGACAGGAACAGCCTTTCCAAAGCGGAGTGACCTGCCAAAATCTACCTCACCCCACCTCTCACCAGTGATTATCCTTCAGGCCCACTGACCTGCCAGCCCAGCCCCCAACATGTACACACTTTTACTGCAGGCATTCCAGCGCAGCTACACTCACACTGTGTTTTACAGTCTGTAGGAACTCCAACATGCTCTGTATCCTTCACAAGTATTAGGAACCAGGTGTTGTACACGTAGTGGTAGCACATACTCCTGTTTTTCATTACTCATACTAAACAGTGTGATCATATTAGAGATTGACCAATACTGGGAAACATCACAGAGACAGTATATCGCCACAGGCTTATAGATTTTCTGATATGACCCAAAATGAAAAGTTATTTGGGTAATTTAGTTTACAGTCCTCTCAGCACTGACTGCAGCAGATGGTGGTGCAGTCAAGCGATGTCTTCACAGTAAGTTACGAGTGAAGTATATTTTGAAAAAGTTAATAAAGAATATTGCAATTACAACACAAATATACTGCATGTATTTACAATATGTTAGATGCATAAATACTGAAATCTGAATGTTTTTTAGTGACAAAAAATCCAGCATCGCTCCGGCTCATGATTATCATCATTATTATTATTATTCAAAGTGCGTTCCTTTGCACACGCATACACACACAAACCCATATAACAGTATGATATTATGAAATGATAGCTTGAAACCACTAAATCTCTTTTGTTTTTTCTTTTGGTAAATCTAAAAAAAAAGTTTTTAAAAAGAGTCAAAAATGCGACTGAAATATTGCTTTTAAGTTTAATCAGTCTTAGATGCCATAACAGCATCATGGTCCTTGACTTGACACTTCCTGTAAAGGTTTACTTGCACAAACTCGATCCTTTTTGATGCTTTCAAGTTACAGTTCGCAGTATTACTGCGTCGTGGTAGGGGGTAATGTGCAAGCACCAGCAGATGCAGCTCGATGATGTCATGTTACTTTCGACTTGTTTTATATATAAATATATATATTTATATATTTTTTGCACACTGTAATTTGCCACATGTCTAAGCAGTGGTGAAATGTTTTTTTTTTCCAAAATGCAGTCAAAACAAAACAAAAATTCTCCACTACATTAAATATTATTCGACGCACGAGGTGAGGGACAGCTACACCGGACATTCAGACGGATTCATTCCAGCTGTGCGCCACACTGTAAAAACCACTGTGCTGTATGCTGGGTCTCATGTTTATGTTGTTGTTTAGATTTGTTTCTTTGTTTCTTTTTAATCAGATAAAATAATAGTTTTATGAGGAATTTTGCACAAAATAGGAAAACGTATCTGGTTTCTTTTACCTGTGTCAGTGTGATTGCAATCAGCATTGAACTTTATGTGAAATATGTGTATATTTAAAATATTTTACAGCCCAGTTACAGGCGGTGATGCAGATTGATCGCTTCACTGCACTCATTTAAAAGTCAAATGTGTTAATGACAGTAGTTTACGCACAGTTCCTTGCTTTAGGTGTCACAGATATATGAAATATTAGGATGCTCTGTGGCGGTATGTAATCGAATGAATGTGGTTTTGGCTGACCGTACTGTAGGTTGTTTGGGATTTTTTGCAGTCAAAACAATATTAGGTTTGTTGTGGGGCATTTTAAATTACGATGTGTGATGTTTTACACTGTTTTTACAAATGTTCATAAAGATTTCTTTTAGAGACTTGATCCAACAATCACATTACAAGTTCTGGGATTATTCAGATTATACTACTCGTGCTGTCTTGGGTGTACTTTTATTTTGCATGTTTAAAGCTGTTGTGTGTGTGTTAAACTGAACTTGTTTGGGCTCATCATTACATTTGATTTGCCGAGAGAGAGATTATTTAAAGAGCAAAGTTTTGTATCTGTATCAATAAACACTGTATGTGCATCATTATATAAAAGTGGTATGTGTCGTTTTGTAGAGCTGTATTATGTCGCAGTTTATCTAACTGACAGGAGGTGGCGCTGCAAACTAAAATGGCGTCAAAAGTTTTCACTGTCGCGAAAAGTTAATGACGCTGGATATATTAAAATAATAATCTCCTACTTTTTCACAAGAACAGGTGAGACCTTTGCTGTGTTGTCCTGCTTGAGGCAGTTTTATTAAACAATATTTGCAGGTAGCTGCACTACTTTCTAGAGAATTCAGTTAGAAAAAAAAATTAATAATCGGAAAAGATTATTGGTTCATCGTTTCTACTCTTGACCAATAAGCACGGTGTTGCTATGCTTTATCTCTTCACCGATTGGCCGATAAACCTGTCATTTATTCTCCAGACCTTAGGACAAGTGTGATTTGGGACCAAGAGTGTCAACTCAAGATGATTACCGTTTTTTCTGAGTTTTGTGTTTACCAGTTTTGCTATTTGGATGTTACTAGTTGCACTGCAATTAAGTCGAACATCTAAGTTTTACAGTAACCGTGAATGTGTTTAGAAAAGAAAGGATGCTGTTGGAGTTTTTTTCCTCTAAATGCACCACCCCTTTTAGCTAGTTTTCCGTGTTACGGCTTATAAAACGCTTTTGTTAAAGCACATAGCAGTAAATATAAACAAAACTATATATTCAAAGAATCCATATCATTTATAAATTCAGTCTGTAAAATCAATTTCGCAATAGTTATGCTTTTAAAAAAGCAATAGATCTACACTGAGCATGCGCGACACCATACCGTGTAATTTTTAGCTCGAAATACATTTAACGGTTTCCTTATGGTATACTGGAAAGACTATTCTTAAGCTTCTAATTGAAATTGAGTAAAGCAAGTGTCAATCAGCAAGTGACTACACCCCCATTAATGGGTAAAGCCGTGTAAAAGGAATAACGGTTTACTGCGAACGCGGAAGTAGGTAGGAGTGGATGCTCTCGCTCCGGCTGGATGTTCCACTGCTCTCTGTGGCTTTCTAAACTCTGCTGGGCATCGTTGCGCGTCAAAACATTGCGTCTCTGCAGGACTTGCCAGGGCCAGAGAAGAGAGGAAATTTGCCTGGGAAGGAATGCGAAAGAGGTTTTAGGATTGGCACTGCCACGAGGAAAAACGAGGACGTGCCACATTTTCTAGGCTACGTGGAGGAGACCCGTATTTTCTTCCTTTCAAAGGTAAGATGATTTCGTCTGCCTTATTTTTCCTCTCCGGTGCATTTGTTACTTACTGTTTTCACGCTGCTCTCTTAACACAATTCAAGCATCGAGCTATTTTTGCCCAACACCTTTAACCGAGTCAACTTTTAACTTAACTGCAGACCCACGTGCTGTAAAATAACAATATAAAAGAGAAGTTTATGATATCGTGCGTTGTTTACGTGTATTAGGTAACTGTTGCAGGTTTGTTCTTCCTGTCTTCTTTGCGGACGGGATGCTGAAGAGCTGCTCTATGTGGTTACAGTATCTTCTACAGTATCTAGTATTTTATTTATTATTAGGACACATGCTGTTTTTGTTATGGCACTGCTGCACGTCTGCGCCATCATCCCCGTGCGCGCGCCCCCGGCCGTAGCGGTGCACGTCAGCAGTGATCAATGCGGGTTATCGTGTAATGTACGCTCACGTGACCACACGCTGACGACAATCACCTGCTAAAGTCACTGCGGATTTTAAAGCTTTAAAGGCGGTGGCGTGTGTGTGCGTGCTGTCAGTCTTACTGAGCCGAGGCATCCCCGCCATCTGTGCTCTGTGTGGTGGCTGAAGTTCTGCCCCAGATAAAGTGCGCCACTGCCTGTGACCTGATTCATACACACACCCACACTGTAAACCCTCATGTTTTTACTTAGGTGTTACCTCAGGTGATGAAGCACACACGACTGAGCCTCACCTGCCGGTAGGGGTGCCTCATGTTAACCTCAGAAATCTAGTAAATAACGTCCACGAGAGTTCACATGGAGGAGATGAAGATCGGGAGCCTTGTTTTCCACTGTTTGCGATCTATTTTCATTGCAGAGCGTGCACGCACATCCCTAATGATTATGTGGGGGCTCGATACCCAGGGATCGAAGAGCAGGGTCAGAGTTGCAGGCCTTGAAAGATGATCCTGCCCGGACGAAAGTTGTGCTTGCAGTTGGCCAGGTTTAACTTACAGAAAGCGCTTTAGAAATAACATCTACACACGAAGCACATGAAACCAAGCCAAAGAGGGGCAGAAGAGCAGCTGCAGGCAGATGTGTAAGAGCCTGAGAAGCAGGAGCATCACTTCCATCAGTGTGGTTTGATGTGATGGTGGGAGTAGTCAGTGATGTCATGCTGCTGTATGCTGTGTGGCCTCGGTGTAACAGTCAATGGAGAGCAGGATGAAAGTACACAAAGTACAGAAATCGTGAGGGTGTAGCTCGTGGGCAGCGGCGGATCGCAGAGCTCATCCAACACCACCTCTTCCCTTTTTCCTTCTCCCTTCCCTTCAACTCTCTGTCCAAGTCATTTTCACCTGGCATCGCTTTCCCCCCCTCTGGTTTTCTCCTGCGCGATCACTGTCAGAGACAGCAGCAGCAGCAGCAGCAGCAGCATCAGTGTGTTACATAACAAAGGTTGTTTTTTTTTTTGTTTGGATACAAGGGCCCTTTTGGCTGGTGAGACTCGCTGCACGTAGCCTTTTGTGATGACACCCAGAAATGACCAGAACAGACAGCTCGGTGACCTCGAATGACCCGTGGCGGGACAGAGAGGCGTAGAGTCAGATGAAGGAGTAGATAAACTCGGGTTTTCTTTCCGACATCTACGCCACCGGAGCCTGTCTGGATGGCTGCGATCAGCTCTTCCAGTCATCTGATCATTTATGCAATTTGTTTTGGGTTTTTTTTTTCCGTGCCAGAGAGGTTTTATTAGTGCAAACATTTTGCGTCAGCACTTTCTCTGAACGTCAGCATCCCACAAACAATGCTGCATTTGCAAAAATGACTTACAAGCATGCCCACCCACCAGCCTGAGTGTTGTCCTGTTTTTGGAAGCTGTTTGAAAATGTCAAACAGCGTCACTCTCAGCCGCTCGAACAGCTTAACAACGTCTTTTTTTTCATCTGTTTAATTTGGTTTTCCAGCTTGTGCCTGCTCTCACTCAGTCATGTATTCCTGTGTGGTTATTTTTTCTTTTTTATCATTCATCATTCCTCCATGCCAGGGAAACAAAAAAAAATCTTCTTTATATAAAATATCTTACCTTAGATTTAATTTAGTAAGCACAAAACCACAAACATCAGCCACTGACACTGTTAAAGGACACTATCAGCCTAATTTGTTTCTAACCTTATGGTTCACTTATTAGAGAAAAACGTATTAGAAAACAAAAAATCAAACCAAGCTCTTTACAGCCTCTATTGTGTCTCTACAATGTAACCAAACTGTAATCGTCAAATTTATAGAATTTATGCCTAAAATAATCAAATCCATAGCATCTGATAGAGGTTAGAATCATTTCACTTCTTCTGCTTATTAGATTTCCAGTTTATTGGTCTTTTAAAGACCATTAATAAGCCTTTTATAAAAATAATAATCATTTTTAAAGTGCACAAAGTACTTCACAGTTTGGATAAAACATACATGAGTTAGTTAGTGAGAAAAGTGTTTGTGTAGTACATGAAAACACAGAGTCAGATGTATGGTTATCCAGCCTCTCACGCATACTCTTACTTCCATACACACATTATTAACTATTGCCAAAGGTAAAAGAATTAGTAATTAGTTAGTAAATTAGTAAAAGATTAAGGAAAAGCAAACCACTAATTCAGGTGATGTGAGGAAGGGTGTGCAAATGTTCACGTGCCACAGCCTCTGGTTTTAAAATAAGAGCGTGGAACAGTCAAAAGATCTCAATGAGATGATCAGTGATGCTGACTCAACTGGTCTGCCATATTGGCAGGATCCTGGCTTTAAATAGACTTATATGTTGTTTAACAACAAGTGGATTCTGAAAGCAAGTGAAGGGTGATGTGCGACTAGTTTTTGTTAGCAGCCTAGCTGCTGCGTTCTGCTGCTGGGAGTAGCATCACAGCTGAGCGATCCTCTAGTCGTCTACTAGACGCTGGTTAGTAGAGGTTTCACTTTGTTTGAAACAGTGGCCACATCGTTTTACCTTTTAAATATAAATGCATAAGACCTGAGTCACACAGGTCTAGAGACGGATCAGCAACTCTCTGGCAACTACTGGTTGCTAGGGAAAAAATGGCTATTCCTAACAGGTGAGCTGGTAGTTGCTAGGTGGAATTGGTTGTAGTTGCTTTGATCACTAGCTGAGACACTGAATGGACCTTTTTTTTTTTTTTTTACATCAGTGGTGGATCATGGAGCCTTACAAAAGTTCCAAAAGTTAGCAACATATGCTAGCCGCGCCATAGAAATATACTAACAGATACGTTTGAGATGCTGTTTTAAGAAGTTAAAAAACAAGTCTGTTATATCAGCACACACTGCAACTGCCCGCTAAGGACTTGTGGTAGCTATTTGAAGGTTACATGACCCAATGGAACGACCGCAAATTCTGAACCAGTCAGGACTCTGACTCACTCAGGGACTCGCTAGCAGACTGTAGTCACCAAAGTTAGCATGGAAAACATCAGCTTGTCTGCGAACAATCTTCAGCTACTTGCTGAGTGCTGCTACCAACATGTTTCAGAAGATTTGAAGCTTTGTTTCCAGTGTGTGTCGCACTTCTTCAAGTTTCACAAACATTAGTTGCCAAGTGGTTGCACACAAGTCAGCATCTCGCATGCAAACTGCAGACGACTGTAACAATCTGCTGGCAACCAAGTCAATCACAGGGATGTTTTTGGTGCAGAGCCAGCACCATCCAGGAATCACTCACCAACCAGTTTGGAAATAAACATTTTTCTCTAGCAAACAGAGGTTGCCAGGGGCTTGCCAACTGGTTTCTAGGCATCTCAAACCCCCAAAAATGCAGTACTATTTGGGCTCTAGTCTGTGATTGCCTTTTTTTTCTATTGTAAAGAACTCAAGTTAGCTATTTAACTAATAAAACTAAATCGCACGTTTGGCTAGCTTTAACCAGAGAATGTGGGTATAATTTTCTGAAGACTTTACAAATACTTAAGCCTTGGCACGTTCCCCTCCTGTCGCAGCACTGATTTCCATCTAAAGCCACAGACATGGACTTGTACACAGTTAAGGTTGACATTAACTGATCTTTCATCAGAGAGATTAAACACAAAGAGAACTCTGGATTAAATATGACCTATGAGGAGATGCATAGCATTCCCTGTATAATCCTCCCGCTGAAAATCAGCCCACAAGGGCACTTTAATATCATAGCGCGCTATACGTCAACAATAGCTGGAACAGCATCCCACAGAGCTTTTTTCTGGCACCTGATCCATGTATCGTATTTTCGCTTCATGCATTCGGCTGGTCCTTTCAGACTGAGTGATTTGCAACAAATGCTGCTGCAGAGGCTTAAAAGCAGAAGCTTAAATTTAATGGAATTAAATTTGAAGCCTAAGGTTGAAGCTTACACTCCTACGTGAGACTAATTACTCAGCTGTAATCTGGCAGCTTTGTGAAACATTTCTTAATGAATTGATTGATTATTTGGTCTGTAATTTGGTTTGAAAATGGTAAAAACAAAACAAAAAACAAGCGTCTGTTTGTGGGTGCAGTAGTCATTCCAGCTGGATAATCTGTACATGCGCCCATTTGTTGATTCTGTACGTCAGGACTCAACGTTTGAACGAATCTTCGAGACTGGATGATGCATAAACTTTGTGAGAGGATGAAATGTGCTTTGGGTAAAACATCAGTCTGTGTGTGTGTGTGCGTGTCAGGGGTCAGCTCTGACAACTGTACTGAATGTGTCTTTGTGCCCCAATCCCACGCTGCTGGCACCGAGTCAAGAGGAGAGAAAACAAGGGCACATCTCACTGCCTTATTTATTTATATCCCCCTCCCGGTCCTTCCCATCAGCACTCGAGCCTTTATCAGCCTCGCGCTGACACTAAAAACAATCATATTGCAGAGCAGCAACGTAAAGAGGCGCCCCCCTCTCTCTCTCAGCTCGTTATTTTGTGTGTCCTCAGTTCACAGAGGCCTCCTGTTCCCAATCACTATTTTATTAGTTTTTCCAGATGGTTGGGTAAAGACAGACAGGACAGGCATGGAGACAGAGAGACAGATTATAAAGGTGAACAACTAAAAAAGCACTGAGTTCAGTAACCCATAGGAAGGGTAGTATTTAAAGGGGAGAACGTTGCATATTTTTATGGAGGTGTTAAGCAGCACAGGGGAATAAAACAAGATTGCTTTTGTGATTGATAGGGTCTGTTTTGCAGCAGAGCTGCAGTGCTGAAATCACAATTAAAGTCGCATTAAGCAATAAAACCTCAAAGATTATTACTGCATCACAAGGTAGAGACCGCAGGCCTCTAACTATTTAGCTCCTCCTGTACAGTTAGTCAAAACACACTCCTGTCCTCCCGGCCCCACAGCCCCCGGGATGGGTTCCTGGGTCAGCTCTCTAATCTTCTCAGTCACCAGGGCACACCAGCAGAAGTATTTTAAGGCCTCGATCCATTTGGATATCATGGAGCGAGCAGAGCGCAGCCCTCACAGTTGTGCTTGGCTAAGCAGATTATCTCTGCAGCCTCAGAGAGTGTGAGCAAGCACTGCTGCTGCCTGTGGGCACTGGCAAAGCTGGAGTCAGGGTTTGACTGCATGTTAACGTTGGGAAAGAAGTGGTGAAATACTAGCTGGTTTTATTAATGAATTGTACTGAATATGTGTTACATATATATGTTGTATATTTGTTGTTCTATGATATCTTCAAACATCTGACCTGCAGTCGAAAACACGAAAAGCACGCGGCAGTCCTGAAATCTGAGACGGGCTTTACAGCAGAAATAACCTAGCACTTATAAAAATTAGGATGTTAGTCGTCTGAAATGAGCATTTAGCACTGCTGTAAAGGCAGCCTCACAGAGCATATAGCCTGAGTTTAAACTTCTCTCAGCCTCAGGTACATCATGTACCAATGAAACATCTACATTTTCTCCTGTAAAAGTAAAATAAATTGTCTCTTTAAAGTCTGAACCATTAAATAATTGCTAGAAAATTCAAATATTTTTGAAAATGGAGTGTTTACTGAATTCATTTTGCATATATGATTTTTAATTTGTATAATATTTGCTACATCTGGCAATTTTTTCTTCATTTTATTGCTCAAAAATAAATGTTGCAACTTATTTTGGGTTTTTCAGTCAGAAGTCTCAAAAACTTATAAGCCAAATGTATCAAATATGATACATTTGACATTACGGGGTTAAATAAGACAAAGATTTTCGTCTCTCTCCACCACTTCTGGCTAATATGTCTCTAGTCTTGGACAGACGTCTTTCTTTACATTGCTGGGCAGCAGGAGCCTTGAGTCCTTCAAAGGTCGTGGCCCCTGAATCGGGTCCAGGTTGCGAGTGATGAGTACACTCAAGTCTGCATACTGAGTATATTATAATGTATTTTTAAATTAAATTAGTATGCGCAGTAGTCTCAGTCTATGCTTTGCTCTCTAGGCACAGGTGAGACATTCAAACCTAACAATACGAACGGTGTAACATGCCATCATTAAATCCCGTTTGCACTTAGCATCGGTATTTTAACATCACTATTTAATCTGAAATCAGACGAACAGCACAAAATGCTGTCAGTTTAAAGAAATAATAAAAACACATTCTGCTATAATAGATTCCTACATATTCGACTTAAAAACCATTCTTTTATTAAGGCATCTTTGCATCATCTACAGTGCGTGGCTCCTCTTTTCCCCACATTCGTGCTGAGGAGGCAACGGTCTTCATTTACTGAGCTTAACAGCAGACTTTCAGTCTGAGAGTCAATAAATGTGTGAAAATGACTAACGCTTTTTGCACCATCATGGACTTCAAGTTCAGTCTTGTGATTGATGCAGTAAATGACGGTCAGGTTAGGGTCAATCTTTGTCACTATGGCGTGTGGCTGCTCATCTCTATCAGCAGCTGCCCCATTACTCGCAAAGTCAGCAGCCCTGTTCCATAGCTGCTTTTCACCTCTTGTGGCTAATTCTTGTGTCAGCAATCAGGCAGTAGGAGTATTTCTAAAATTTTTAGTGAATTTTTTGAATCAGTTGCTTTTTGTTTCTCTTTTTTTAGTTAATGGTAGTTTTCACTCTGAAGCAGGAATGGGATCATCCTCCACTGGGCATTGTCATGTCTGCAGTGATGGATCAAGTCAGTTTCTGATATGATTTTTGTTTGTGCTGTAAATTGTTTCACGATTCAATTCTAAAAAATAATTTTTGCAGAGGCAGGGACACATATATAAATATGAATATTCATTATATCCATATGGATACTGGTGTTTACTGTGTGTTTGTATCATGGTCAGTCACTGTCCTACAGGCCCGTTGGTACATACTGGACAGCCGAGTCCCTCTTCTATGAGTATTTTTTTTAATTCAAACAGGTCATTAAGGAGTTACAGATCAGACTTCACCAGTCAGCAGATGTTTTCCTAAATAGTCCCGTAGTAGAAAAGTCAGGCTTCATCTGAAAACTGCCTTCAAATAAGGTAATGGCCATTCAAGGCTAAAAATGGCTTACAGTAACACGTTATCAAATATTTACCAAAATGAGTCTCTGTTCCTGCTTTGGTGGCTCAAACGACCACTAAGGGTTCCTCCGGTCATTAATAATGCACACTGTCTTGTCCCACCATAGCTTTTTGAGGTTTTATGAGTTTCACAGATGCGACCCAGCTGGAGAATTCTCTCAACCCGCAGAGCAGTGATCACTTTATTCCCATCTGCAATTATACACCTGTAGGTTGGGATTGAGGAAGCAGCTGTTACACTCACACGCCATCATTAGTTCCACTTTTATCACCCTCTGCGCTCAGGTGTTCACCTCCCGACCCACCGCCCACCACGGCCCTCACCTGTGTGTTGCGGTGCTTCCCCTGTGAGCCGACCTGGGCTGGCAGTCCCTTCTTGCACCGCCCGCCAACCCCGCCCATGGTCAGAATGACGCGCTCCAAGACCTTTCAGGCATACCTGCCGAGCTGCCACAGGACCTACAGCTGCATCCACTGCCGAGCTCACCTAGCCAACCACGACGAGCTCATCTCAAAGGTATCCAACTGCAACAGTAGCACCCCAGCGAGTCGACTCCTCCTAATCACGCCCTGTACTGCCATTCAGGCAGCTAATTATTGCAGGCAGATTTAGTAGATTATTTATTGTTTTACTTCAGTTACACAGAAAAAAAGAAGGTTATTTACAAAATTGTTTAACAGCACTTAAAAGGACAAGCACTGAGAAAGCACAAAAAGAGGAAGAAGGGATGAGGAACTGTGAAAATAAACAGCAGGCTGAACACTTGTACGCTTGTGTCAGCCACCACCTCACTATTGCCTGTGGGCGGATTAGGTTATGGATTAGGTTATAAGCTGGTTAGTGAATTGGATTATGAATGTGTTATCACTTTTTCCATGTATGATTACAGAAACGTGCTCACCTGTGTACTAAGGCCTTACGCCTGTCGTAACACAGCTGACTGAATTAAATCTGTTTAATATGGCGCGTCCGTGCGAGCTTTAGCCTTACTGTAAATAAAAGCCAGGTGAAAGTAGGCCTATTAAAACAGCAGTCAACCACGATGTTATCAGTAATATAAACAGACCACACAGGCTTTAATATAAGCTTTTCTATAACATACGAAGCACTGTTGCAGTATAATAGCATGCTTATATAGTCTTACAGAGTTATTACACTATATGGACGGGTAGATTTTTCTCAGTCTTCTTATTTTTGTCTCATCTTGTCTCGACAGTCGTTCCAGGGCAGCCAGGGCAGAGCCTACCTGTTCAACTCAGTGTGAGTATTGGTTTAGGAAAAGAAGCCAGTGCTCTTGTTGCATTTCAGTCTACCTGTAGGCACAAGGCTTCGCAGGAAACCTGCATGCTGGGCTTGAACAGGAAGCAGGTGATGTGCCATGCGCAGGTTAATATTGGGTTGTGTTTGTTGTTGTTTTTTTTTTTAAGGCCCCAGTGTAGATGGAGCCAGTTTGTGCCTCAGAGCAGTGTTATTACTGGCTGAATTGAGTGTGAAAATGACGCTGCTGAAAAGCCTGGTGCCCTGCCAGTACACCCTCTGTGCAACACCCTCTGTGCACATTATACACAACATCTTTCACACCTTTTTTTTTTTTAAATTCCTCTTTGTCTCTGCTTGCGTCTCTTTCTCTCAGGGTGAATGTTGGGTGTGGCCCTGCAGAGGAGAGAGTTCTGCTCACGGGCCTGCACGCTGTAGCAGATATCTACTGTGAGAACTGCAAGACAACCCTTGGCTGGAAATACGTAAGTGTCCTCGCTTGATATGATGCATGAGTACCACAAACCACATCCAAGTTTAGAGGGCGACAAGCTGAGAGTTTGTTATTATAGCGTACTCTCATTTTATTTGTACCCTAATTATATTTAGGTTCCAGTTAATTACTGGAGTATAATTCTATGGTTCTTTCTGTATTTTATACCTCTTTCTAATCTGATTTTAAGACTAATCTGAGGGAAACATAAATTGATATAATGACTTAAAGCATGATAAATTATCATGCAGTCAATTAAACCACCAGGCAATATATAGAATGAATAACATTGCATTAAATCTTTGTTATAAAACAGCCTTGCATTAGATTGATGAAAAAACACGTTCTGTTACATAATGTGGATATCATGCCAGGTTGCGTGTGTCTGATTTTTTGCAATAGAAAAACAAATCGACACTCTTCTGGAAAAACAGAAAACAAACAAGTACATGAATATAACATATAAAATATAACATAAATATAAACGGTACCCTGTGTAAAGTCTCACAACTAGATGTTAGTAGATTGCGGTTAGCTGAATTCTGTTTTCTTATATCTCCCAATTCAAATGCATAATCCTAGCTATGGTGGCCACTGTGGGGAAACTTAGTTTGGCCACCATTCATACTGTATGTAGTGAGTGTAGGCTGTTACTGTTTCCCTCAGTTCTCATTATGCTGGGGACCCACGTCTATTTACTCTTTAATAGGCTGTAAAACTTTGAAAGCAGTCTGATACGAGCCAATGAATCAGTGAATCTCACTTCTGACCAATGACAGCTCTAATTCAAATTCAAATTGTATTTATCACATACACAATCATACATAGTACGACATGCAGTGAAATGCTTGTTTTTGCCATGCCCGACTGTAAGAAAACAAAACATAGACTTTAAAGTAAACAAAATTAAACTAGCAAGAAATTTACATAATATTTAAAATTTACAGTAAAAACAATTTTAAATTGGAAAAACAGAAATAGATATGCATATAAAACAATTTAAGAAATTATAAAAGTGTGCAATATAAACAGTGTGCAAGTTGAGAGTGTGCAGAGTAACAGTTTGCAGTGAAATAAACAGTTGCTGGTGTATAATATAAGAGAGAGTGCAGTCCTACACCTTGTTCAGGGCCCGAATAGCCTGAGAGAAGAAGCTCCTCCTCATTCTCTCTGGTTTGGCCTTAAGGCAGCGGAAGCGCTTCCCAGACCTCAACAGTGAGAAGAGTCCATTGTTGGGATGGGAGAGATCCTTCATAATCTTCCTGGCTTTGCTCGTGCACCGCTTAGTGTAGACAGACAGCAGGTCAGGAAGCTCACAGCGAATGATGCGTTTGGCCGAGCGCACCACTCTTTGAAGAGCTCGTCTGTCCTGCTTGGTGCTGTTCCCATACCAGGTGCAGATGTTTCCCATAAGGATGCTCTCGATGATGCAGGAGTAGAAGTTCTTAAGCACCCTCAGCGGCAGCTGGAAGTCTCTAAGTCTTCTGAGGAAGAAGAGACGCTAGCGGGCTTTCTTAACCAGGATGTTGATGTGACATGACCATGACAAGTCTTGAGTGATGTGGACACCCACCTACCGGAAGCTGTCCACTCTCTCCACTGGCGCGCCACTGATGGTCAGGGGCTTGTAATTCCTCGCCTCTTTAGTACTGAAGTCCACGATACAATGATACTGAGTTGAGTATTTGATGATACCCTGAACCTTTCCGTCTGTAAGGCTGCTGTTTTTGCTGTCTTTAGCTCCTGTTAGCCTCTGTTAGCACCTATTAGCCTCTCTTAACTGCTGTTAGCCAGGATTAGTGAAACTTTCTTTGCAGAGGAGTGAACATTGTTAGACTCTAATAAACTCTATTGAAAGAATGTAATCAAACTTTTTATCTGAGTTTAGGCATCATTTTTAGGCCATCTGAGCTTAACATGAGTTGGCATAATGTTAGATTATAACCAGCTGTTGTTGTTGTTTAGCCAGCTTGGCTCATTGTCAGCTGTCCAGAAATGGGAGATTTGAATGTCTAATCTCCTGACAATAAGTAACTGTGACAATGTTGGGAATAAGTAAGCATCTTAATGCAAGTTTTTGTGTATTAAAACCCTGACTTCAGTTCAGGAGATGAGGCTGATGTGGAAATGAGGGAGGAGAAAAAAAAATAATGAGAAAGAGATGATGAAAATGTGCACAAGCAAAAGTGAAATGGACATACATAGTTTGAAGGAGCTATTTGTGATCTATAAATTAAAAGTATCGTGTAAGACTTCAGCCACGTACATAAAACGGGTTTAGGCGGAACAGCAATGTCCATCTAAGACACTGTATTCAAGATGGTCGTACAACAATGCTTAGACAGTCCAGCACACACTTGTATGTACTTTTATTGGATTATTTCTGAGTTTATGTGAATGCATTAGCTACTTTTTTTACTCACTGATTAATGTATATTTATTATTCCAACATTCTTCTTATCTATTAAATAAGCTCAAAAAGTCACTGACTGTATCTTTAAATAAATGTGACTTGGGTACCAAAAAAAAAGAAAAAAAGCTGACGTCACTTTTGAACTTTCCTAAGTACCAGAGCTTTTTTCCCTTCTTTTCCTCAATAGAGTTTCCACATTTACTCCGGCTGTTCCAGCATCTACCTGGAAAATCTACCAATACCTCTGCGAGGAAACACAAACACAAAGTTCTCTTCGTTTTGTTTTGGTTGCACAATTGAGCCTTTGTTTTCCTGGGAGACTCTGAACTCAGTGGCTAACGGTCTTACATAATGACATCAAGAATTAGAGGCAACAAGCCTAAACGCTGAAGATGTCATTATTCTGTAACCACTACACTGTGCAGTTAATGTTCACGTCATGAAAAGAAGTTAAAGCAAAAGCATTGCCCCCTGAAGGTTTGGAGTATAGGACTTTAATAAAAGTCTGAGTTGTTGATGGTTCAACAGAAGACTTTTTCCCTTTGTTAATCAAACACGCAGCTTTACATGGAAAAGTAGTTTCTTTAGGAGTCCTTTATTAGTTAAAAAATGTGAATTTCTGGATTTTGACTCTTTCAGACTCAGATTTAATTGGAACAGTTTTTAAGTTAAAAACACATGTAGAGTTGAAGCGTGTGTGAAGCAGTGACATTGTATATCAAAATACATGTGCAGTATGTTTTTAGGGCAGGCAGTATTTTAGGTCACATGTCAGAGAGAACTTAAACAGGATCCACACGTTAGCAGTCTTCACATATCAACAGAGCATGTGCATTTGTCCGTGGTGAACCCTGGAAGTAAAGAGTAAAGAGTTTACATTATAGGGCACGTGGTTGTATCCCTGAAGAGTTAAACCAAACATGTGCACGCAGTGTCCTTTTTCTGAGAAAGGTCCATTGACCAGAACTCTTTGCTTAACCTCTAACTTTAACATTCACAGCTACCTCTATAACCTTAGACCTCATTATTTAACCTCTCAGCCTAAAAAAATACCCTTCCTTATGGCACATGTTAAACACCTGGTATACCAGCTACAGAAGTAGCTCCATCCCTCAGTAGTTTCTATTCCTGTCAGGACCTCACAAGGCAGAAAAAACAGAGGTCACATGTATGCACAAGCGTGCAGGCACTAGATAGCGCTTAATGGAGAGCTTCCATTAATATCCGTTGCCGGCAGCAGTGTAGATTTTCTGCGGTGTTCAAAGTTCTATTGAGAGGCTTGACCTACTGCACTTCTACACCGAGAAATCTGATAGCATGCCTCTGCAGGTCTGAACCAAAATAGCCAAAGACAAAACAAGGTACAGGCGCTCGGCAGTGAAAGAACAGTTGTATCGGCCTACACCGTGACACACCTCAGAGGGTCTCACAGTGAGTGAATGACCTGCATAGAAAGCAGAAAATTACTGTTTTGTGACACGTTTAACAATTACTGACTCTTTCTTTGGAACATCACATGGATAAAAACAGCTTTCCATACTTTTCAAAATAAGAGCTGTGCCAAAAGGATTTAATCAATGACTGATTGAGACATGTCTTCAGTGACGCCAACATCTTCGCAATGGTATCACTAAATAAACACTAAATCACAAAATTTTAAGCAAATGAAGTAAAATAAAAGAATATAATAATTGTCATTTTAGAGTAGAATAGAATAGCTCTTTATTGTCATTGTACAACAAAATTATGGGTGCTCCAAACTGTGCAGGAATAAAATATAAATAGTAAGACAGCAGGAATAAATATCAAACAGGAGAAATGTATACAAAATAAGACAGAAGCACACTATAGAAAAGGCACACAATGGAGAACAAAGAGATTGGGAGTAGTGCAAAGGACTTGGTCTGAATACAGTGTATATGTTAGTGGCCTGAGTGATGAGGGACCATGGCTCAGATTGGTGAGGTGAGTGGGCAGGTGTGGGGTGTGGGTGGATAGTGCTTGGTGACAGTCCGAATTGCCCAGGGGAAAAGTTGTTTCAGTAGCTTATCCACTAGAGAATTTAGCAAAGATCTCACTCACAGATCCTCACTGGTTGGTGACTGGTTGGCAACCCCCAGGCAACTGATTGCTGAGTGGTTGTTGGAGTCTGTTTGCTGTTGCTTGGTGAGCTTGGTCGAAAAAAGGGGGAAATCCTCTTCTTGCTTTGGCCGCCTGTAGTTTGCATGGAAGACTCAGTTTTGTCTGTAAACACTTGCTAACTTGCCACTGAGTGGTAGTGAAGTCCAAAGTGCAATGTGAACTGGAAACGGAGAATGCTCCGCTTCTTTCCCAGTTGAAGGTGGACGTTCTCTTTCACAGTTTCACTATCACCTGGAGAGTGGTTGCAGTGTCCTCCAGCCAAACTAGTGACCAATCTAGCAAATGTTTCCATAGCAACAGACATCAACCTCATGTAACCAGTCAGGAAATGCTAATTTTTCCACAACTACCCCAATTGACCATTGCCAGTTTGAAAATTTAGACTTACATACTGCCTTTCTACTCTGTAGAGCACTCAAAAGGTCTTTCTACTTCAAATGTCATTCACCCAATCAATCTCTCAGTCACACATTCATGCAGCATTTTTATTTAGTATGTTGCCCAAGATTACTTTGGCATGCGGCCTGGAGGAGTTAGGGATTGATCCATTGACATTCGGACTCGGAGATAGCCCACCCTACGACAACTGCCATTAGTTATGACTTTAAGCGTTTATCTGACTTAAATATTTTTGCCATTTCTGGACTCTTTGACTGAGTTCAGAACATTTTAGTAAGCTAGCCCAAGCATGCAGACTTCCTTTTTGAATGATAAAACGATCAGTCGGCAAACAGTCAGTGAACTGGATAATGGCATGCGAAGAATGAGCTGCACAGTTACATGCATGTTTGTGTGTTTACTTAGTTTACCAACACTGCAAGCAACTAATAATCTATGTAGCTAAGACTTGTACTCTGGTACTTTTTCTAAATCCATTCATATTTTCCTGAGTAATTTTGGATCACACACCCAAGCGAGGAAAAGCAAGCTTTAGCTTGCAGAGTTTGCCCTGCATTGGCTGCAGCCTGTGTTCATTTGGTGTCTCTAGTGTTTAGGGACTCAGTCCTGCCAATGTAAGGTATGACAGTGCAGTCTGGTCAGGGTTTTGGATCTGCAGGCTCCTCTGCAGTGTTTAGTGACTAATTGTTATATAACCAGCTTCCCCGGAGCCAGGAGCAGAGACAGGCCAGGATTTTTGCACAGAGCTGAAAAGACTGCATTAGCCTACTCGCCATATACATGCTATTACGTTTGAAATAAACGCAGCCTCTCTTGTCTCTTGTCCTCTGCCACTCCCTCCAGGAACATGCTTTTGAGAGCAGTCAGAAGTATAAAGAGGGCAAATTCATCATCGAGCTGGCCCACATGATCAAGGACAACGGCTGGGACTGAGGGGCGAGCAGCCGGGTGACAACCGCAGCAGAGGAGGAGGGGAGGGACTGGGTAGAGGGTGGGAGCGGGGTCGTGTGTGGTGGGTGAGTGTGTGACTTTGGTTTGGCTGATTTACCATTAACCTTTGTAACTTACTACCCATCCCTCCCTATCACACTTCTCGATGTACACACACAAAAACACACGCGTCAAAGTCCCAGACATCCCAGTTTGACAGAGAGACGGATTAGGCAGGCTTGTACGCAGCTAGCAGGACTAGGTGACTGGCCAGCAACAGTATATGAGGCAAGATGTCTAATTTCTTTTTCTGAGCCTTTAAAAAGACAGCCGCACTCCCTCTATACCTGCTAGGAGACGTCTCCACTGTGTGAAGCATTGTACCTTGTCTAATAATAACTTTAAAACCATTTGTTAACGGAAAATTTAGCCAGAACGAGGCTGGTTGGCCCAGCCTGCAGGGGTTTGACGGCCTTGAATGAGGAGCTGACGAACGTCCACTCCGTCCCCGGCGTAAAAGAGATGACCTAATATGATTATAGCAAATCCAGCTGATCGGGGCCATACCAGCTGGGCCATTGATGAGGCCTGGCGCTGAGGCTTGGCACGGAGGCCCGAGCACATGGGGCGTTGAGTTGGGGATGGGCTGGGGTAGAGATTGCTACTCACTCTAAATGGTGGGAGGGTGGAAGTCTTGATCCATTTTTGTTGAGGCTCTGATGGTTTCTGGCTGGGATCCACTCCATGTCATGTCAGTGATGCAGCTCAGGACAATCAGGGTGAACTGAGAGTGGAAGAGAGATACAGATGGACAGCCACCAGCTTGTTCCAAAACCTCATAGGAATTTGCCCTCACAGCAGCAAAGCAGCTCTCCTGGGTTTTATTCATCCTTCAATACACCAAAGTCGTGTAAAGCGATCTGCTGATCATTCCCCCGAGTCCGTCTGGTGTCGGCGGACCCATCGCTGGGCCCACCTTTGTTACATGGCCAGACTGAATTACAAAACGTAGGCACGTCTCAGGTCAGCAACTTTGGCCGGAGTTCCTAAAAGGTTTGCAAACACTGTGAGCAGCTTTCTGCTGCTTAGAGGAAGAACAAAGGTGATGAGGTGATCAGTCAGATACAAACACATTTGAAGAAGCCAACCAACCAGTGGTTAGAGAGTGACTGGTTTCATGTGTCAAAAGAACATGAAAATATTACTTTTAACCAAGTTATATATGACCGCAGATTTTCAGTAATCGCTCACAGGCTCTCTTTCAGTCTGGGATGACTGCTGTTTAACTGCGGTTACCCTGATCGTTAACTGTCCCTTGTTAGAAAAACGAGAACCTAATGAAGCAATGTTTGAGATTCACTTTAGTTCCTAAATGCATCGACACATGATCTACCTAGCTTACTAAATACTCATCCATGTGTGGCTTTATCACACTGCGTGGTAACCTTACTGGAAAGCGTTGCTCAGGTTCATTGATGCTAACTTTTCTTTGCTAAGGCCAGGATCCTACAAAACGAGCTGGATGTGTTATTCTCCGATGGAAATGTATTGTTTTCAAATGAGAGAATCCATTACAGCTGCCTCCATCCCATGCAAATGCAATGTTAATGCATGCACGGTATAAAGTTTTCTGACTAGTTTTGTGCTAGAGATCCTCATGATGTTTTTGTTTTTTTAAAGTTCCAATCAAACCTTGTGCTGTAATTTGACATCTAGTCAGCTTCATCTCAGTCCGTTTGAGCTGTGAGATACCCGTGCAGTGGCACAAAAAGTGTTGCAGATTAAATGTGATCCTGGTTTAGAAAAGTAAAAATTAGTTGCTCTGTTTTGTCACATACACAGTTTCCTGCGAACATTGCTCTAGAAGTTGCCCCGTGTGTGAAGAGCCTTTTTCAGTTACAACCAAACCTTAACGGTTAACTGTCGTCGGTAACTCTCGCCGCTCAGTCCGCGGCTGCAGCATTAAAAACCCAGCACTACCAAAGAACCCACCCATCAACAATAAATTGACCAAACAAAAGATTTCATTTTGCTTGGGTAAAGTGTTGCATAACAAGGGGTGTGCATATAGCTGAAAGCCAAGGTTGTGGATAGCCTTTCTCTGTGATATATAATATACATACATGCATTACTTTGATTTTGTAAACAGATCTTAATATATGAATATATTCTATTTACTGTATTCAGCATTCATGTCAACCTCCGTGTTACAGATTGTAAACAGTGTTAATGTATTGTGTTTTATCTATGATCCTTACGATGATGAATGAATATGATTTAGGTCATGTCATGCTTTCTCTCTGGTACCCCACATTGGCTGTACAATACTACTTTTTTTACTGAAAATGTTTCAATTTTAATGTCTTTTTTAAAGGAGGATGCTGATGTTGACTATATATCATTGGATCTTCATCTAATAAAATGCATCACGGTATCTGTAAGGGTCGTGGTGTTTTTGTCTTGTCGCGCCACCTCGCCCTCTCCAACAACTGAGTTTGAAGTGTTCGGACAAATGTGAGATAACTTTGGGGCTAGTACATACGTACAAGCACAATTCCAAAAAGGTTGGGATGCTGCAGAAACAGAACACATTGATCTCTTAAACCCATATTTTATTCACAATCGAACATAAAAAAATCTATGTTTAAAGTGAAAAAATGTACTATTTTATGAAAAAAGGAAGCTCACTTTCAATTTGATGGCAGCAACACGTCTCTAAAAAGTTGGGACAAGGCCATATTTACCACTACGTAGCATCCACTCTTCTTTTAGCAACAGTCTGGGAACTGAGGAGACCAGCTGCTGGACATTGTCTGATATAGGATTCTAGATGCTCAACAGTCCTGGGTCTTCTTTGTCATATTTTTCATTTCATGTAGTGTGAAGCCATTCTGTTGTAATAGATGTAGTATGCAGTTTAGCATTGTCTTGTTGAAATATGTAAGTCCTTCACTAGAAAGATGTCTGGTGGGAGCATATGTTGCTCTAAAACACACAGGATATATATATATATATATGGTGTTTTTCCAGGTATGCAAGTTGTCAATTCCATAGGCACCAATGCACCTCTACACCATCAGAGATGCAGGCTTTTGACCTGAGCACTGATAAGAAGCTGTATTGTCCCTCTCTTCTTTAGTCCAGAGGATGTGGTGTCCATGTTTTCCTAAAAGAATGTTAGGAAAACAGTTTCCCACTTTGCCTCAGTTTATTTTAAATTAACTTTGGCCCAGAGAAGACTGCAGCGTTTCTTGGATCATCTTCACATGCGGCGTCTTCTTTGCGCCTTAACCCGCATTTGTGAATGGCACGGTGAACTGTGTTCACAGCTAATAATTTCTGTAAGTTTTCCTGAGCCCAAGCAGGGATTTCCATAGCAGAAACACGCCTGTTTTGAATGCAGTGCTGTCCTAGGACCCCTGTGAATACTTCCTACTTTCATGGCAACTCTAAGAAAGCTTAATTCGTCTGGATATTACATTTTGGGCTGCAGCAATCTTGATGCCGTTTCTTTGTGATAGTCCTCACCTCTGCCAGCAAGTTACTGAACAAAAATGAAGTTTGTAGTTGAGTTTTGGTCAGGGATTTTCTTGTGTTATGTTAGTCTGTTACTTAGCACAAATTAGCAGCTATCTGTGCACATACAGGTTAAGCTTGCTAACATTAGCTGATAATTGTAACACTCTAACCTCTAAATATCTAGCCAGTTGCTAACACAGATGATTCAAAATGCCAGGACCACAACCAATAAGTAACATTAGTAAGTAACTCCATTCTACATGGATTTTAAGCAAATGTACTGCTTACTGCAAGATTCATAGGGAAGTACCTGAAGTGAGCTAACGTTAGCCATTATCTATTTTATGACCAGCCTTCTATTTTAACAATAGTATATGAGTCGGTTAATAAATAAGTGAAAATATTAATTGAAAAAAAAAGTAAAACATTTTTGGTGTGTGAAATATACTTTATTTATTATTTTAGTTGTCTAAAGTGTTGTCTAAAATAAAAATAAATAAAAATAAAATAGTAACCTTGGAGTAGTTTCTGAAATACTCAGACCAGCCCGACAACACCAACAATGACGCTACCATTTCCGTTTTGCATTAATGAGTAACAGGTGCACTTAACAAAGTGGCCAGTGAGTGTATGGCAGATAACCGTGAAACAAGATTAGTCATATTTCAGTGTTCGTTCCTGTTTTACATTGAAATATTTGTTTTCAGTTTCCTGGTGTTGCCATTATATAAGCAAATGTTCTGTGCAGATAAAACATGAAGCGCACAGTTGCATTCAGCCAGTAACTTAATCACATTACATGTTACAGTATCAACCTAATTTGAATGGAAGAGAGAAAAGAAAAGTATGACTGTTATTCTGAGTGCAGAAACGGTTTGAAAACCACACACAGTACCAAAAAAAAAGGGGACAAAAATTTGAATTGAAATCATTTTCTATTAGAAAAAAGTAGATTAAAAGCTTTAAAATGTGAATTTATTCATCTGCATGTGAAATGACAGAAAGATACTTTTGTGGATGGGTGTTTCAGATCCAGGTTAGTGTCCATAGAGCCATGTGACAGAAACAGAGGATCTGGGTTTTTTGTTTTTTTTAAAGCTTTGCATTATAAATGAGGATTTATTGTGTGGGCATTAAAGGCCCCAGTCACCTAGAGGCAACAGTGTACCATAGAGTTACAGGACCGTAATGACTGTTGTGTAGTTTCTTCCCACTGATACCGTACTTGTGTAATTAAAACGTGGCTCCAGTGTCGGTAATGGCGAGAAAAATTACTCATTATGAGGCGTGTGTTTGTGTGACTCGACCGGGGCTCGTCGGAGGACGTGGGCACGGAGCCTGCTGCGACTGAACAGTGATATCTGCTGGTGATGACATTTTATGGTTCCCATGGTAACAAGTGCATCATCTGTTACTAGTGGAGAACTGAGAAAACGAAACAGCAGCTTGGCATCGCCTGCATGAGTGTCTATCACTTTGATACAGAAAATATGTGCTGGTGGTTCCCCTGATGTTTTCTGTGAGATTGCAATTGAATCAGTGTGTGTGTATGTGTGTATATGCAGGTGGATGACTATAGGGGGGTGGTATAAGAGTCACCCTTGTTAGTCATACATTAATTAAGCTCCTCATCATGCTTGTAGTACTTTCCAGTACTTCCTCCGTGTTCTCCGCCCCACTCATACACCGCATTCTTTTTCTCCTTTTCCACCTCCCATTATCAGCCCGGATCTCGTGCTCTCCTCCCGCTTTCCTGCTCCCTCTTGCTCCCTGTAGCCTCGTTTTCAGTGAACCTCCTGACTTGGCTAACCCACTCCAAATCTCACTGCAGCAGATGGTGCTGTGTTTGCATTGGACCAGGTCTCCTAGCAACCCCGTCTCACTCCATCTCTCTTTCCTAAACCAGAGCAGTGGAGGAGTTGGTGTCATGCACTGTCTGGGTCTGCCGTGCCCACCCCTCCTCTGTCTCTCAAACTGACCTGGCTGCCTCTCAGTGTTCATGTCTATGCAAAAGTAGGGCAGCGGCTGACTGTCTGGATGACTATACGTGTGCAATGAGCACGTCGGATGTGAAAAATGGGCAAAGCAGGAAGCAGCATATGATGTGACTCCCCCATACACACACACACCCACACAGAAAAAAAATGGGATTTGTAACCCCACGTGGCCTAGATTTTACAGATGTTCACATATGTTGTGGCGGCAGAGAGATTGCATCTGGGTCATGTTGGGTACAAAGACGTTTATTGTATTTTAAACTGCTGGAACCTTACAAATGTACTTTATATCTGTTTGTAGGTATTGTCTTTATTATCCCATGATCTAATATCCTGCCAGGGAGTCTTCTGAAACAATACATGCAGGAATATGTAACAGTAGATGCAGTCTGCCAGGCTGCAAATACTGTGCTCTGGCCACACAACCACCCACACACTCTACTTTATGAGGAGGGCAAATGAGGACTCTCATCCTGACATCACAGCAGTCCTTTTGTTTTTATGGTACCTGTGGTCCAACACACTTACACAGCTGTGTCTGGATACATACCGCGTACTGGTTAATCTTTAAATAGATTCCCACAATCATTACTAAAGTACAAAACTACATTCCCCAAACACTGAACTCAATATTAAGGTGAAAGTGCATCCATCCATTAATTTTCTTCTGCTTACCTAGGCCCAGCTTGTAGGGGCAGTAACCTAAGCTGAGAAGTCCAGAACTACCTCTCTACTATTACTACACTACTACACTAAGGCGTTCCCAGGCCAGCTGAGAGATATACTCTGTCCGATGTGTCTGGGCCCATCCTAGGGCCTCCTCCGGGTAGGACATGCCCAGAACACCTCACCCAGGAGGCATTCTTGTCAATATAGAGGAGTAGCAGCTCTACTCTGAGCCTCTCTTGAATGACTGAACTTCTCAACCTGTCTTCAAGCAGGAGCCCAGCCACCCTAGGCGAAAGCAAATTTTTGTCGCTTGTATCTGTGATATTGTTCTTTCAGTTACTACCCAGAGCTCGAGACCATAGGTGAGGGTAAGGATGT
>VOQK01036923.1:0-11093 GCA_015052645.1 Benitochromis conjunctus
CAGATATCTCTCTCTCTCTCTCATATTATATATACTTATACATATACACATACGTGTGTGTGTGTGTGCGTGTGTGCGTGTATATATATATATAATTATTTTTTATTTATTAATTTTTTTCAAAACTGTCCCTTTTACTCTTTCTTAAGCAAATGTGAACATACCTGCCACACCCTACAATGACCCACATAACCTGAGCCATTCAGCAGCAGCATACTCACACTCATATAACTTGCAACAAGCTAGAATGTTATTATCACAATCACTTGTGTATATATTTCTTTCTTGAACTGTGTGTTACTTTAATTACAACTGTTAGGTCGTTTATGGATTATTGTTTGGTGGGGAGGGGCCGAGGGGCCGTTAACGTTTGCCTTTTTCTCTTTACATGGCGTCATGGAACAACATTTGAGGTAATTCAATTAGAGTGGGCAGAATCTGCGGCCTGCATCTACCAGTCAATGATGTTAGCGCCTCTCATGGCAACTAACAATGATGGCTGCAGTTTTGTGCTGGTACTGGTCTTTGTTTAATGTGTAGAACCAGTTAGATACAGGTGCAGGCAGGCGTCCGTACGACAACCTTTGTTAGGATTTTTAACTCGTTGATTGATTGATTTTGTTGACTGGAGGCTCTGATTCTGTCGTCTTGGCTGGAGTTGAATTAAACAGTGAATGAGTCTGGGGGGTTTGAAAGTGGTGCCATAGCTGTTTGCTCTGATTATGTTCTTTTATCATAAAAACTGGAGCCCAAACTCACAGTTGAACACAAATTTGAACACCCAGAGCCAGCCAGTTTAACTGTGTCTTTTAGGCTAAAAACTGGACAGTGCTGCTGTACAGGAAGCTCAAAGGTGATGATATTGATCTGTAAATAAAAATCATTTCTAAACGAACAAATGCAGCTTTGTTTCAGCTATCAGCTCCTGAGAGTGAAGTTTCTCTGCCCGGAGACAAACACTAAATCATCTGACTGGGTCGCTCTGGTTTCATTCTTTCAGGGGAACACCTGAACACCTCATTTCTGGAGGTGACAGAAATAAGTCAGCAGGCATGAATGTAAACTATCCACTGTGAGGAGACTCTGCGGTAACAGTGAAAAAACAACAACAGTGGAAAGAGCAGCAAAGACTGGGTGGCACATACAACCCAAAGGCAGTAATTATAGTTTGTGCTTAAATTGAAGTCACGTGGATGGAAACATGACTCTTATCTGGTGAAGATCATTTATTTCAGAAAGCATACAGGAAGCCTTAGGAAGAGACGTAATCTTACAACACGCGCCTTATCTTTGACTGACAGCGCTCAGGCCACGCCCTTTTCTTTGAGCATCGTGTCACATGCTCTTTAGGTCTCCTAGAAACGACATCCTTTCTGCTATAAGCGACACGCTGGATTGTTAAAGGCGACCTCTTCATCTCTGTACTTTCATTCAGGAAACTGCCGCTGCTCTCAGAGTGTTTGAAGTCTCGCGTCTGTCAACACAAGCAGCGCTTTGATATGGCTCAAGCTTTTACCAGCCTGAACGTGTTCACAGGCAGAGCCGCAGCCATGTGACGATGAATGGATCCTCACAGATCTGCTATCAGACATCTACACATGACACGCTGTAACAAAGTCAGAGCAAAACGGATTTTTCCACCTCCTCGCTGCTCTTTACTGCAAATGTTCATTTCACCTTTTAATTTCTGTTCTGGCAGAAATGAAGATACGTTTAATTTAACAGCTTCTAAATAAGTCACGAAAACCAGCCAAACGTTGTGTTTCTACTGCTCAAAATGGCCTTTTGGTAAGACAAGAAATGCTAATATGCTAAATACTGATCCCATCTCATTGCTCCATCCATCTTCTTCTGTTTATCCGATATAGGGTTGCAGGAGAGCTGGAGCCTAGCCCACAGAAAGCAAATATAACGTGAAAAACCAGCTCATCAGATGGAGAAAATAAAATCAAATAAACTGTAAAACTCAGACTTTAATACAACAAAGTGTTTCTATAGAGTAGAATTATGTGCTAATTAAATAAAACAAAGTAAAACTGGATTAACTGATTCCACCAATGCTGTAAAAACGTTTTAAAAAGCTGAGCTGGCGTTAATGTTGCTTCGTGTAACGGGTCACATATCTTTGAGAGGCGCTTCCTGTTATTTCTGCCCATTAGAGAAATAAAGATGTGTTTCCTTTGGGCGGAGGCCAAAACATCTGTACGGGACACCTTTCTCTTTGTGCATGCAGGAAAAACCCTGCGTAATGTACAGTAGGAGTAAAATGCAGGTGTACAGAGAGCGTCAGTGCATTTCCTGCCTGAGAAACTGCAGGTCAAGACCTCGAGGCTGCGATATCGTAGGCATCCAGCTCACACCGTCCACGCGATCCTCAGAGGTCATGACGGCGCCCCCTGGGCCTCTGCTCTGCTGAACACCTACACCTATCACAGATCACCTTTATCAGCTGTCAGAGTGTCAGAGCGAGGTTAACGATCGCTCTTCTCTCTGGTGGAAACTTTGACGTCATTTGTCTTTTTCATGGCGTGACATGCGGTCAAGGTTTAACTCTAACTGTGTCCCTCAGCATCCAAACCAAGTAGAAACAGCTCGAGTCTGATGTCTTTACAACGACGTCTCGATGGGCCTGCCCTTCATCCTCTCAGCATTTCTTGGATTTTCATTGTAACTACTGAACTTGGCAGGAGTCTGAGTACGAGCTGATTTATGTCTTTATGTGAGCATTAATAATGAGTGCAGTGGAAATAGATTAGAAACTCTGATGCCCTTTATTAAACCTTCTTTTATGTCATTAGCAAAAGACGTGAATGATGTGAATTAGCTTTTAGAAACTTTAGATCTAATGCTTGATACTTAAATCAACACGTTTTCATTTGTCTGCGTTATAAAGACTCCAGTCTTGATGGTTTTGTTTCCCGTGTGCGTGTAAATGTCCTGTAACAGGAGAGGTGGTTTGAACGATCACATTCAGTGTGTGGCCATCAGATAAATACAACATCATCATCCTCAGCTGTGCAGCCGAATCATACACAAGTGCTTAACTGTGTTTTCACCCGACGCCTTTCAACAGCATCAAAGGCCGTTTGTCGAGCAACCTCATTGGTCAGTCGCTGCCGTGTTTGGGCCACTGACTGACATGAACTTTCACTATTTACTATTTCTATTTTTACGGTCACTGTTTGTTTTTATTTCACTGGATATGACTTTGAAAATAAAAATGCTGCTCTATAGTACCCGCAGCCTACAGAGCTCAGTATTTACTCCACTCCGATTCTTCAGCTTTACTCATCATTGTTATTTCTGCTGTTTATAACACTGACACATTACTCTGTATTCTTTTAGATGAACTTAGCAGTAAATTAAATAATTCAACTGCCTTTTTTGTGGCCCAGATAAAGTCTGATGACTGACTGGAGGGAACAATGTTACTTGAAAACATCAGTATTTCATCGACTCGTTGACGTTCTGCTCTGTTGTTTTAACACCTTTGGCTTTGCTGCTGTTTTTGTTCTTGTACAGTTTGAATGTCGCAATAATTGTACGAACTGTAAGCTGAGTAAAGCTGAGTGTTTCCATGTCGGCTCGGTGTATTTGCTGCACATCACGGCTGTGTCGTGATCCTGTGGTTGCACAGTCGATGCAGGAAACCTGCTGATGCTGCATTCAGGGACACTCTGTGGTGCTGGGATTCCTTACGAGAGGTTGTGATGGAAAACTTTGCAAAGCCAGTTTTGTGAATGGAGTCTGTGGATGTTTCTGATGAGTCACGAAGAATTGGTGTAAACATCAAAAATGTCACTGATCTTTCCGCTGACGTGTCAGTCACTGAGATTACACACACCGGCTGTTTGTTGAACTGTTTTTAATGCACTTTCAGTGGAAACGCCTCTTCTTTACTGTCATTTGGCTTGTAGGAGAAGAACAGATGGACTCGTTATGAAACAGTTTGATGCACTTTTTCTCACTGACACAACCGGCATAAAAAACAGCAGAAACAACCTCTGAAAATATCAGAATTATAAGTTATTATTGAAGTTGTTGTAATTTACTGAGTTATACAAACGCAGTGTTTTCATGTTTATTAGCAGAGACGTGTTCTCAGCTGCTGGGAGCATTTATACTGAAATATGATGATTACATGAAATATGAAGCCCTGATCTTCACCACGAGGTCATCACTAACGTCAGCTGACACGAACACGAATTTAGACAAATCCAGGGGAGAAGATCATCTCCATCTTATATTAATGCAAAGAAAAAAACTGCACATTATGAAGCATATGTGTTTACTTATCTCTCGCTTGTTCTTGTATACATTTAAGGGCAATGTTCACTTTTAGAGCTTTTTCTTGAATCAAGTCGAGAAGATCGAGTTTTTTAATGAAACGTCTGCGTCTGTGATGAAGATCAGAGGAGCGGTCATATTTTAGCAATCAGTGCGACTCTTTGTGTTTCACAGTCATTAAACGGATCGACCTTTTGTTGATGTAGTAATGAAGTTAATACAAATACTAAAAGAGCCATCTGTTATAACTGTCTGTACTCTTTGTATCAAACCTGGTTTATTCAGTAAGCTCATAACTGTTTCTTTCAAACGGTACCAGTGACAGGTTTGGTGGTCTGATGATTAAAGAGCTCATTATTTGTACTTTTAGCACATTGTAAAAGGATTTCAGCTGTATCAGTCGGCTTCCTCACAAATAATATCGCTTACATATAATGTGGATTTACATGTTTAAACCGTGGCTCCGGCTCATGTCCAGTTACAACACTGGTATAAATATTTAAAACACATCACTTGCATTTGTATTATTAATGCACTGAATCGTAATTTGGCTATTTGATTTGGAAAAGACCGTTTTCTAAGGTCATGTTTGTCTGCGATGTTTTAAAGTGTCCTGATCAAAAATACACGAACAGAATTGAGTAAAGTGTGATGAGAGTGAGCGCACTGTACGGCCACACACACGCATTCCCACGTCTTTGTGGTCACGGACGATTTTCCTCGTTTGGTTCGGCCGTTGAGTTTGTGTTGGAACAATTAAAGCACTGAAGCTCGGGATCGTCAGTAAAGTAACGTACCCCATTATAGTGTATTTACTATACATTATGCATAATTATGTATATAATGTATTACTTGTTTGACCACCAACTTAAACAGTGCAATGTGCAAAATCCTTCAAAAACACACTGATGAAAAAAACAAACTTTTTAACTCACTATTTTTTCACTATTCAGCTTTTTGTTTCTTTGTGTTGATTATATGTGAACTTATAGTTCAGGTGTGTGCATGTGTACACATATATAATGCTGACTGTATTAAACGTATTATACATAAATATATTCATTTGTTTTTGTAACGGAGTAGCAGAACAGCGCTGCCATCAGTGCGTTCAGTCACTCGTGGGTCGACATAGCGACGGCGGCACTGTGTGATGACAGCTCAACACTGTAAGTGCAGCTCTCCAGTGGGTATATTTAGTTATCCCACACGTCATAAATGAAGTGCTTATTTTTTAATTTGTAATTATGATGGATTTCTCGTAACAAAGATACTCCAGAGTTTAATGACTACAGCACGACCTGCAGTGCATCTATTACTAAAACCTAAATACGCCACACAAAATGGTCACAGCAGTCTAACGTACACAGTCTCATATGAAGTATTTCTGTTGTCTGCGAGTTTAAAATGAAACAATTTAAATATTTAAGTCTGTTTGTATTTTCAACTCTATCGTGCAGCCCGACACTTACAAACCTACCTAAGATATTTCAGGCAGGTGGGTGACCGACATGCACGACGGTGCTTAGTGTGACTACATTAACACAGGTGTGTAACTGGTAGAGTTCACCTGTTTAAAAGCATGCCTGGCACACGGTTCTGCATCTTTAAGCAGGTGTGGTGATGTGTGCAGATCTACTTCAGCTATCATTTCATTAAAGCAGCCACATAATCAATGCTCAAATCTTTATTTAGTTGTAACTAGCTGACATTGTGTGCGCTACCTGTAAGTGTGCACTTACCCTGAAGCTTCAGTTTAAGCGCACGTGTTTCTGTAGCTAAGTTCAGACGTCGTTTAGTGGTGGTGCACAACGTCATGTGCACGTGTATTTATACCGCTGCTTCTTCAAAGAATACACGTCCAAACTTTAATGCAGAGTGTTGTGGAAGCAGGTGTGAAGCAGCTCTGTGTGTGAGCTTAAATTGTACATTTTTTGAAAGAACACTGGTGTCGAGCTGCATGCACGACAGTCGCTAGTGTATCAGATACACAACTGTTGGGCTTTGTTCACGCCGCTCTGTGGTGGAGCCTTCATTTTAAAGTGTGTGTGTGTGTGTGTGTGTGTGTGTGTGTGTGTGTGTGTGTGTGTGTGTGTGTGTGCATCTGTGAGGAAGAACTTGGTGTTTGTGAACATAATTTCTAAGTAGTGCTTGCATGTTTATGGTCTTGTTTACTACTGGGAACCATTTCAGAAGTCTTGTTTTGCTTGCAGATTTCTAAAAGAGTGAGAGGGAAGTAAAATGCGATAAGTAAACACGGGAATAAAAGATTGAATTGCAGTGAGCGAGAGAGAGAGGAAGAGAGAAAAGGAAGCAGTGGGGCAGATCAATAGTTGAGTGTTTTTTCTCCACAGTAATGATGAAATATGGTGTAAGCAGATCTGGTGCATAATCATTGCTGTGCTCCACTGTTTTTTTTTTGTTTGTTTTTTTTTCTCAGTTTATTTTTTTGCTTCGATGTGAGTGTGCAGCTTGTCCTTGTGTTATTCTGTCTCCGAGTCTGTATGTGTGCGTTTAATGTACCCGCCCTCCACAAGTGCTCTTCGACTGCTTATTTCATAACCTCCCTGAGAACCAGTAAATGTATGAAAACGAGACAAATCTCATTTCAGCATGCAGAAGAAGTCAAAGGGATTTTTATTTTTTTTAATGGAAAAAAGTTGAAGTTCAGTTTAAGTTGTTGATCTAGATTCTAGTCCTGAATTGATTGTGTCGTGCACTTCAGTGATCAGTGGAGTGATACTGTAGTCTTTGAGTAAAATTATCACGTTTTTCCTTTGTGGGCCTTTGGGCTTATTTTGGAGCTTTTAGAGATGCCTCCAGTTAAAAAAAAAAAAAAAAACAACACTCACACATTCACTCCGTAGCTCACCAGTGATGCAGCCATGAGATATTGTGATTGGCTTGTAGCCGCGAAGATGCAAGACCCTGGTAACAGAAGTATCCGCACCAGCGGTTGTCTACCAGTTGCATCATCTCTATGCCAACTTGCCGCATTTTTTAACTGCAGTGTGACGATCCCAGGATTGTGGTATGAATTTCTGAAGCTTTAAAACACACACAAACGGAGTGGATCAATGCCAAGGAGCAAAGAGAGGAAACAGAGATATGTGTGCGTTGAATGTGGTGCCGGCTTCGCTATCACCTGTGGCATTAAATTATTTCCAAGCAACAATGGTCCTCCGGTCTCACAGCTGAGTTTTCATTTCCCCTCCTCATATTGAAGGCTGGCTTGCAAAGTAAACATCAGACCTATTCTCAAACAAAATGAGTGCATGTTTTAGATCTAATCGCCTTCAGGGTGAGCAAATGTAGCTGATGAGATGAAGAATTAGCGTTTAGGGCCTGCTGAAGCCATGGAACCTTTGTTTCATTGTGTTTTCTGCATGTTGATCTTCCTTTTTTTCATCTTATAGTCATGAAAATATTTCTCGGGGAACTTTTTTTTTTTTATTTATTAATTCTGTCTCGATCTGTTTGACCTTTTTGTAGAAGCAGCTGACTGCACCTAATGATTATTTACACCACCAAGTAATGTTACTGCAGTAATCTGTAATTTCTTGTCTGAGCTGTGGTAATGATTTTTCCACAATCCAAGGTGACATCTTCAAATGCTTTGTTTGTCAGACAGTCCATAACAGATATTAACGTTAGTTTCACTAATTGCCCTTTTGGAAATGGGCTTTCTGTCTGTGACTGTCAGATAAACCCCAAATAAAAGAGTAGAAAAAGCTACTTAAAACTCACTGTTTAGAGTATTCTGAAGTCTGAGCGTTTGGCTCACAGGCTCAAAGAGGCTGTTACTCGCTGCCTGTACAAATATTGTGTATTTATGATGACATATATATATACACAGAGAAAAAGTATAATGGGTCCAGTTTTAGCCTGGGAAAAGCTGGAAGATCAGGCTGTTTTTAAATCAGGAAGTGCTTTCAGCACTATTCACGTCACAATTTGTGGCATTTAATCGTGTTTCTTTAAAGTAGTAGAATTGTTTATGGTTTTTACAATTGAAGTTTTATGTTAGTCATGTGTTGTTTTAAACTGCTCCATTTGGCATGATGATAAATGTCAAATTGAAAGAAAGCAGGCAGCACTGCTTCGGTAAAATGTCCACATACTCTGCCTCTCTGTGTGCATTTAGATATATCATATTGCCTGTCATACCATCTTAAAAGAAAACCTTAAAATGGTCACGGAGAATGCCGCAGTGCAAAAAAGGCCACTGGCCGCCATCGCGCCTCTGTAAGCCACAAACACGTCTCCTCCTCCCTGTGGTAAAGGTTTTCTGATGATACTTTCCCATTAATGTGACTGATAATGATGAATGCCTCCCCACAGAGTTGCGCCATGCTTACTTTGCTCTTGGACTCGAACTTTCTCTTTGTCTCGAGTTTGTATTGCTGACTGGGGATGCACGGCGTCTGGGTGAAATAAACTTATAGTGTCGTTTAACTTATCCCTGTCTCCCTCGCAGCTCTCTGTTCGTATGCACACACACACACACACACACACACACACACACACACACACACACAGGACCTGTCTGTTTGGCAACACACTGCGCTCAGGCATGTTGCTGCCACTGTTTCCTGACATTACCTGACTGTAGTGGAGTGTGTTCTGAAAGTTACAAATCAGAGGTACGACAGCTGATTCACTGCAGCTGATGAACTACTCTGATATAGTTGAGAACTTATTTATAAGTGTGGTCATCATCAGAAGAGAGGTTTGTGAATTCCCACGGAAAAGTAATACATCATCAGCATACTGGCTTATCATGTCATTTGTATCTTCACTTTGAATTGATGTAATATCTACATTTTGTCTGATTGCTGACAAAAAATGAGAAAAAGTGTTGGGAATAGTGAGCAACCTGGCCTGGTGTCCATCTGTAGACTGAAGGTTTGCGAAGTAAGATTGTTTGTCCTGATACATTTGGATTTGAAGACCTGTATAGTGTTTTGATCCAGTCAGAAGTTCAGAACTAGAAATTTCATAATTTTTTTCTTATGTTTAACCTACACTGTCTGGTAGTTTTAGCAAGCAGAATCATGGTCTGAATGCTTTGTTGTGTCAAACACATTTGCTTTGCCACGAGGAGCACTATAGACCCTCTGTAGGTTCTTCTTGTTAAACTTTTGTTTAATTTATTTTAATTTATTATTCACATTATTATCATATGCAGCAGTTGGTGACATGCTAGGTCTCCAACTGCTGCATCTGTAAGAAAACACACACACAATAACAGCACAAAGCACCTGAAAGACAAAACAAAGGGAAGTACATAAACAAACATGCAATTTTGCTGTGATGAATGTCTGTGTGTGTGTGTGTGTGAGAGAGAGAGAGAGAATGTGAGGGTCTGTGTATAAGCATTTGTCATGAAATATATTTGAAAAGTAGCGTGTGAGACTGCAGCAACACCCCCTGGAAACCACAGACAGACAGGGAAAGACCCAGGAGACCTGGACCATCTGCAGCCCCCCAAGAGTGCTGAAGACCCAAGATCACTCATCACAATGCACAATGACAACCGTGCATCCACCCCAACAAAGGGAAAAAGGAGGCCCCAGACATAGAGCCCACAGCCAAAGGGTGGGAGCGCCAGAGAACCAGAGGCATCGGGCAGCCAACTGAGGCAGAGGCTGGCCATCCCTCATGTGTTCAGGACCTGCTGACACTGCTGACACATACAAGGCCAAAAACTGAAAGAAACAAGTTTTTCTTTTATGTTTTAGAATTTTCCTTGTGGAGCACTTTGTGATATTTATCTTGAAAGGTGCTATGTAACTAAAAATGTTTACTCTTTTTTTGTTTTTGTTAGAATTATTTTTTCACTTTTAAATGGTTTGGACTTTTTACAAATGCAATACAAGCATTTTGTGTTTTGGTGTGTACATCCTGACACAGCACAGTAGATTTTGTGTGCTGGCACCATTTTATCACAATCAGGGGACTCAATCAAATAGTCAGACAGTTCAGTCTCGCATCAGAAGAATCTGAAATCTAATACACACTAAGCTGTGTGTCAGCTCATGCAGAAACAAATTGCATTGTGCACACAATCTTGCTAATTTGTCCCTGTCCCTACTATGATAGATATGATAAATAGTGATGTTTCTTGGGTGTCATCTACAACAGATAAAAGAGGAAAAAAGTGAGCAACTGGCAACAAGCTCGTCTAAAACTTAATAGAAATGAAAGAAAAAAATATTTCAAACACATGTATGTGGATTTAATCAAACTTAAAATATTAATTTGTTATCCTACAAAACAATAATGTCATATGCATTAGGTGAGACTGAAAAGTATTCTGGTAAAAGGGGATCAGAAATAGTAGGTACCCATACAATAAATACTTGTTGTTAAATGTGATTTAAATAACACTGGCTTCATCTGAACCATGGGAACAGTCAATAAACAAGGACACAGTGAAAACAAGGAAGCAAGGGACTGAACAAGTTAGTAACAATGAGATATAAGAGTACAAGGAGAAATATCTGATTTATTTTATACTTGTATAAATCTTAGGTACCAACAAGGTATAGCAACATATGAAAGATAATTGTGCGAAAAATCTTCCTAATCTTGTTTTTGAGCATGTCATTGTTGTCATGCTATGCGAGGAAGATAATACTGTGTAGTTGTATTACTAATATGTAAACAGAAGATTCATGTCATCATTAGAGCAACAAAGAACATAAAAACTTGATGTGCCTGATATGACACCTTATCAGAGAGAATATAAGACTACAAGCACAATGATCCAGCATCCTTTAACTGGCCTGCTCAGTCAGTGGTTGTGC
>VOQK01036926.1:0-23546 GCA_015052645.1 Benitochromis conjunctus
GGTTTCAGTGGAAACAACTTGTATTCACAGTGACAGTCACATCTATTAGTGCAGCAGATATATATAACAAGGTGTCTGTGAACATGGGAAACAACTCTAGTGTTGTTTGTCTCTTGTGTCTAATTGTGTTAGGTTTTAAATATATCTTTGTATTCCTCTAGCGCTCTGTTAAGGACTCTAAATTATCTTTATTCTGAATAGTGCAATACAAATAAATTTGACTTGACTATGATTATACTTACACAATATGGAAAAAAGTACTGGGCCATAACTCTTAGTCCTTAAATTATCCTGCAGTCAAAAACTATAGGAAATCGTTGAGATAAAATGTTAAAGGCTATTTGCAAACAAATGAAAAGAAAAAGCAGGGAGAAGAGTAATGAACTCTATAAGAAAGGCAGTTAAGTTATGAGCCCAAAATTCAGATCACCCAATGAGGGAGGATTTAGATGAGTAGTAACAATTTATCTCACTTAACAAAAACATTTGGTTATAGTTTGTATAAAAAAACACATTTTTTTCTTAAAATCTATTGTTATCATTTAATTTCAGTTGAGCGTGACCAATGCTGCAAACATAAAAATCACCTTTTGGTATTCTAGTTATGCAAACATGTCTTTTGTTTTTTTAAGGAAACATAATGAGGTAGAGGTCAAAGTAGAAAAGTGCTGGTTGCTTATAGCTTTCTTTAAAATTTCTGCCAGGGAGGAATCATCCTGGGAGGATGAATTCTTTGATTTTAGCCTGTCTTCACCTTATTATGGGCCTCTGCCACGCACTGAGATGATATAGAGTCCATGAACTGGGCGCGTAATTATTGTGTACTTGAATTGAAATGTCTTAGTTGCAGCTTTTATTATGCACACAAAATACTTTAAGCCAGAGATCAAACTCTTTTGACTACACCAAATTAAACATTAAAGCAAGAAGCTGATAAAGTATTTGCATTTAAGGCGCTTGTACTACAAAAAAAGTTTGTCTGGTGAGATTAGTTCAGGAAGGACTTGCTCAAATTTGCCTGAATGCTTTTTTGTTCTTGTTAATGATGACATAGTATTTAAAGCATTCAGCAGATATTTTTGTATAGCTGAGTGCTTCTTGATACTGTTTAATTGATTATGTTCCCCTTTGATTTTCTTGTAGACTTAACTTTCCTGAGAAAAGTTTAAAGTTATTGTACTGTCAAGGTTTAACCATTCTGCTTTTTCTGAAGCTCCAAAAATATATAATGAGACATAAAAGTCAACTCTCAATTCTTCTGATTATTAAGGGTGTTTTGCTTTCCCGCCCCTCTCTCTTTTTCTCTCTCTGCTCAGGAGCTGGAGGTTGGTCTCCTCTGAGTTCAGACAGATATCAATGGTTGGAAGTCGACCTGGGTGGGCGGACACGAATCACTGCTGTTGCTACACAAGGCCGCTATGGCAGTTCTGACTGGCAGACAGCCTACCTGCTGATGTTCAGCGACACGGGACACAACTGGAAACAGTATCGGCAGGAAGGCAGTATAGGGGTGAGTTTGTTGTAATACCCCGGAGTCATCAGGGTTAGAGGAAAGTGAGCCTGAGGTGTGACTAACGAAAACAAAATCTTGTGGAAAAATCAAGGAGAAGTGTAAATGTATTACGGTTTCCATCATCTATAGTTGCTATTCCATAATCTGTCTGCTATTAATTTACTGCAGAAGGAGAGCATCAAGAGAGATTTAAAATGTGGAAGTCAAACCTCTAGTGTTAAAAAAAAACAAACAATAAAAAGATCAGAATGGTGTTTCAAAGTTGTGCCATCCATCCATTTATTACCATCTGGTTATCTGAAGTGGGAACAGCAGGCTAAGCAGGTTATTCCAGACATCCTTTTCCCTGGAACGCTTTCCAGTTCCTCAGATGAATTATATAATCTCTAGAGAGGTTTAAGGAGCTTGGAAAGAAAAGTGTCTGGACTTCTTTAAGTTTCTTGAAGACGTTTCACGTCTCATCTGAGAAGCTTCAGTTCTAAGAGTAATTGGTGTAGAGTCCCAGATTTAAGCCCTATGGGAATGTCCTTCAGAGGGTCCTGCACCCCCTATTGTTCCTCTGCCTAATCACACGAGCCAAGTTGTGAAAACGGGTGGCTCGTGATGGCTTCTTTCATTCCTCTTTCAAAGCATCTGTCTCTTCTCTGTCCAAAATGTGAACATTGGCACCCTCGAAAGAGTGACCTTTGTCTTTAAGATGTAAATGTACAGCTGAGTCTTGTCCTGTCGAGGTGGCTCTTCTATTAAATTACCAGTAAAATTAGCAGAAATCAACAATGCATAAGACTACATTTACTGGTTATGACGTGTTAATACTGTAACTATGAGCTTTATGATCTTTCGGCATGCTAGTGTTACAACTCTAACTCCACATGCTGAACTAATATTGTCATGTGACAAATTGAGTTGTGAATCCGAATGCAGGATGCAGGACACAGGACGCAGGATCTTTTGATTTATATTTGATTATTATTGGCTCCACTCAGCACTGTCTTGCTTTTTTCCTCTTTTTTCTGTCAGTCCCAGAAAGGTAACTCCTCTTTGCACTCATTACATTTGCTTAAACAGAATCATGCACACAACTTTTGGCGGCGGTGAGTGTAGTCAGATGGAGCCCCTCGGGGGAGGTCAAGTCTCTTGTACACAGCCACTGTTGTAGTTTAAAGTGTGTCAGCCCTCGGGGGTCTCCCCACTGACCTGGGGCCCTAACAATTTCTAGTTTTAACTAGTGGCAAATGGTGCCTCTGGGCACATATGAGACATTCTAATTAAATGCCTGAACCATCTCAGCTGACTTCTTTTGACCTCTGACTTATCTGCGCTGGAGATGTTGCCCTGAAGCAGAAAAAAAATAGCATCAATCTGCTGCCCTGTGGGTTAACCACACGCCAAGCCAGGCACTAAGGTCAGGTGCAATGTGAGCGAAGCGGAGTGCAATGGCAGGGGCCTGGGGAGACTGACGCCCTGAATTGCAGGCTGATTTTGGGGAATTTCGATATGAAGGGAGTTACTGATGAAAAGTATAATACATAAACTATTTATGTTATTGTAATAAATACGTTTTAATATTGTATTATTTAAATATGTGTGTTTGCCAATGTGCCAAGCTTGCACCACCTCTTCTGAGCTGACCAAATGTAGGGGGACCAACTTTAAAAAAATCCCCTGCAGTGTTAATTTAGGTGATGCTGCTTTCCTGTCATTGGTAGGCAAAGATCCAATGTTGTTTTATCTGCTAATGTAACATCAGTCTTCAACACTAATTGGTAGAGTTAAAGGTTGAGTGGCACTTAAAAGTTTTATATATATCTATTTTTCCCTTGAGCATGTTCCATGCTATTTTGTTCATTTGATAAACCATTTTTTCCAGTTGTGGCAAGGACAGAAAAATGTAATATTTTATATTTCCAGTTTTTCCTCCCAAGTTTTTTTTTAACCCTTTAATCCCCTTTGTATCATATTTGATACATGAGTTTCTCTATCTCATAAACATGATTGATACTTGCCATAAGCTCAAAATGTTACGGACAAAACTCTTTTTTTTTTTTTTTTCTAAAGTTAACATTGTTGTTAACAAAAAGTTGCATAAAACACCCAATGTGTCAAATGCAATACAAAAAATATATAATAAATATATATCATACACAACATGATATAGCAAACAAAAAATGTGGATTTTGTTATAAGGGTTAAAAAAACATTTTCTGGCTATTTTTGATGGGTTGGGTCTTACAGGGTTAAAGGAGTGTAGAACCACGCTGAAAAAAACTTTAATGACAGCGCAATGCCATGGCAGTGAAACTGAAGGAGCTAAATGAAATTCTACTATTGTTACTTTCTTTCTTAAACCTCTGTGTTTTTTCTCCTCTAAGTTCTGATGCCTTCTTTGGAGGAAGCAAGACTGGAAAAAATTATGTTATTATAACAGCATTAATAATTTAGAAACTGTTAAAAATACATGACTGAGAGTGTGTTCTTAGGTGAGTTTGGGCTTCATCCAAATGCATTGTCTTGACTAAAATGCTGGATCTAACACAGAAATTTGTAGAAAGTAAGCAGCAAAAATGTGAAAATATCAGAAGTCAGTAAAGCAGATAGCTGTTCAGTCAACTTAATAAAAAGGTCACCTTTCCAGGAGTCTGCATTTCATTACTAGTGATAATTTTGCTTGGCCAGAAACTGAATGTTAACAACTACCTTCCAGTATGAAATCCAAAGTAATTACCGTAGCATCGCATTTTCTGATCACTTTCTACGATCTAACAACTTTTTGCTTTCACCACACCTAGTGTGTAATGTAGCCATATTTGCCTTGCAGCAGCTGATTTAGGAAGAAAAGAATCCCAGTCATGATGATGCTGTGCCGAATGGCTTTATTTTAAAGATTAGGAGAGTTAAGACTTTCACAGCAAGAGTAAAACTAATGTCAGCTTAATACTCCTTCTGAGTGAGAACAAAAAAGACTTCTCACAGCTTAAAAGCTTGTTGATTTCACACATAGCATAAGTCGGGATAAATCTGTAGCATGTCTCAGAAGTCCTTCCAAAGCTCTGCATATTAGTCAGCCTAGTTTATCACGGCTTTCAGGGTACAGAGTTGACTGCTGAGCAGCTTCATCAGTCACAATTCCTCCAGGACCTCTTTTTCCTTTAAGCTTAGAGGACAGAGTTTGTGAGGCTGAGTGAAGCGCTCATTCTCTAATTTTCGCTCTCATCTTCTCCTCTTTCATGCTTCACATCAGCTGTAAAGGTACGAAAGAGCAGATGGTGTTGGCGATGTATACTGTTCTAAATAAGAAATACAAATTCTTTAAGTGTCAATAGACGTAAATTTACTAGATTTGATAACATACTTCCTTGTAGGACACTTGCAGATGCAGAAACTATCCATGCAGCATCAGAATGAAATGAAAAAAAGGCTTTTTGAGCTGTAGGGTGTTTTTTTTCTGTTTCAAAAGAACATTTAGAAACAGTATAGGACAATAAAAAAGTAGGACAGTGTTTCTAAGATATGGGGTTATATTGTCTTTTAAACTCTAACATTTTTCTGTTAATGTTAGTGAAGCTTCAAAGTTGAAAGTCAAGCAGATTTGTTCTGGTCTATATTATGTCTCCTGGATGTTCATTGACTTTGTGGGTTTAGTAGCGGTTAAAGTGTTCTGGAACAGCATTCTGGCACCTTCACTTCACAAGCAATTAGATCTGATACACAGAATAATGCATATTAGGAGTTAATTAGTTCATTTTGTGTGTGCTGCAGATTGACAGCATGCCGATACTTGGCCAGTGATAAAAAAATTATAACATCCCACAGCCCAGTTACACCTTCAACACCTTCAGTTTTCTCTTCCCTTGAATTTGTTCATAGTCAAAATGTAACTAAAGTTTTGGCCACAAATCAAATGAAAAAACTTTTTTTTTAAGAGGCCAGTCATTTCAAATGCACTTATTCAAACAGCTCAGTATATTTATATATATGTACACATGTATACATTTAGCTACCAGATGCATTTCTGTGCAGTTTGTCACAAAACGTGTCCTCTATCAAAATCACATCCTAAATATTTGACACTGAGTGCTCATCAGTGACATTTAGAGTTTTTAAAGCAAGTGTTATCTAAATGTGTGTTGCTGAATTATGTTTGTTACACAGCAGCCTGTGGTGTTCATGGTCAAATGTTAGGATGTCAATCAAGGGTATCAGATATGAATCAATATTTAAGATGATGATGCTCGTTAGAGTCACTCACTGAATTCTGCCTTTCACACCAACTTTGTAGTTACAAGGAGTTAAAAATCAATCAAATTGCTTGTCAAACATCTGGTTGTTGAATTCAGCTGGCTGGGCCTCAAAGAACAGCAAATGTGAGCTGATCACAACCAGCTGAAAAACCTACTGCAGCTCACAAAACAAGTTATTATGAAAGAAGTATTTCCTCCCTTTGGATCATTATACATGTTAATGTAAGATAAAGATAACCTGAGTAATAATTTACTATTATTATTATCTAACCAAACGTACCTGGCACTTCAAACAAGGTCAAGAAGTCCAATGCAGTGATTTGAATTAGCGGCTAACCTCACTCTCCACACCCTCCTGTCAGAGCCTCAAGCTAGCAGGGACTGAATGGTTTGTTTAAGGGCTTTCCAGCTGGGCAGATGTCCTCCATGTGAAGGACGTTGCTCACTGAGCCATCCTTTATTTTCTAGCAGAGCTACAATTCTGCTGTTTAGGTTGAGTTTACAGTATTTGCATATTAATTAAAAATAATGATCAGAATAGGTACACAGAATAATCTTTCAAGTGAAACATTTTAATTGAAAAGCACCAAGAGAGACAAACATTAAGAAAAAGCAGAAGCACTTGTATTTTAGGAAATACAGACCAGGTTCTGCAATTTATAATGGAACTCATTTACTTATTAAAAGTCTTTTAGTTATGTCCCTGTTGGGTTCTGGGAGGGAGAAGAAAAGAAAAACACACATAGAGGAATTTTAATGCATCTCTTTAACTCCAAGTTGAAGCTGAAAAGCTAAAACAAAACACAAACAGGCTGTTTTAGGATTGCAGAGGTTAATAAATGTTATTCTCCACAGACCACGTGTTTACCAAAGCATTTAACACACATAAAGCTACAACTACTGCTTCACAAATCTAATTTTCTACCTGATTGAGGAACCATTCACCAGAAACGTGGCCCTATCTCAACAATATTCCCTCCATTAGGAGAAAAATCAAACACATCACTTCTCACAGATACCTTGGGGATAGTATGTTCAGCTTCAATGAAAAGATGAAATGTTCACTTTCTTTGAGCAGTCCTGCTACAATAAATGTTCACAGGAGTAAATTTTAGTTATCTTTGTAGTGTCTCGCGACCAAAAGATGAGTCAACTGATGCATGAATGCAAAGCCACAAAACCAGCTAACTGTGATTTTATGTGTTTGTTTGTTTGTTTTTAGGCATTTGCAGGTAACAGTAATGCAGACAGTGTGGTTCAGCATAAGCTTCAGCACCAAGTGATCGCTCGCTACGTCCGCCTGATTCCTCTCAACTGGAATCCAAATGGTCGGATTGGACTCAGACTGGAAACCTATGGATGTCCTTACAGTCAGTTTTTTTCACTACTTGTTTCTCTACACTTACAGGCATTAACTGAAAGCATGACAGTAGATTAGACAATTTTGTTTTTGCATCATGGAAAAACGATATAACGTTTTTGTATTTACTGTATATTCTCATTTGAGTGACTTTGAAGCGTATTTTTTAGTAAAATACCAAAATGTTTTTCTTGTTCAGTGTCTCTTCTCATTTTTTTTTGTTATGTTTAGCATCTAAAATCTGGGACAGGTTTGCATAGTTAGTGAAACCTTGTCAAAAGGTTGGACATTAATTAATTTCCTAACCCCATCTTAGAATTAAAAAATACTAGTGCTGTCAGTGTTAACGCGAACTGATCCGCGTTAACGCATCAAAATTGGCAAATCTCCATTAACAAGTTAACGCAGATTAATCTGTGTGAGGGGTTGCTCGCCGTTAAGGCATTAATGCATCTTAAACTAATGCCGTCATCACAACTAACGCGATTAACAATAAGCCCATCTGGAGCGCAGACTGACTCAAAATCCCTGAAATGTCTCTGTCAACTCATTTCGGCCAGTTTGCCCAAAGTTTGTCCATTTGTCCAGACGGGTTGAGTGCGTTAAAAATTTTAATCGCGTTAATGATGATGACCGCGCGTTAATGCCGTATTTACGCGTTTACGTTGACAGCACTAAAAGGTACATTTCATTGCTTGTAACTTTTGGAACCTTACCAACAGTGATCGGCAAGTTTCTTTGAAAAAGTAATAAGTTATAGTTACTATAGGTACTTCTTCAACAAAGTAACTGAGTTAGTAACTGAGTTACAATAGTATAAAACCGTGAGATTGTTTCACCCCCTCTAGCTCCCAGTAAGACGAAGACAGCTTCAGCCATCTGTTTGTTGAAAACTAGTAACGTGCCTGAAACACATTTTCTTCTTAGTAACAGTAACAGCGTTGTAACAACAGAAAAAGTATTTACTTAGATTACCAGTTACTGAAAAATGTTACGCCGTTTATTTTAATTCCGTTTTTCCCATCACTCCATACCAAAGATTTTTTTTTCAAAAAGTGTAAATAAAACAATGTGTAGATATGAGCCACAGGTGAAACAGACAGTAAGAGCTCACCAGACACCTGCTGAGAGGAAGTGTGGATGGAGAAGGTTAGGGAGGAGCTATGGCCATGCCTGGTTCAGCGTGGTGTGAAAATATAACCTTGCAGCTTTAGTGTTAATGGGGTGTTAATGCTAATTGGTTTAATTAGATTTTGACATGTTGCTAGCAGCACTTCCTATAATTTTGTGTGTCTCACAACCAAAAGATGACTTTTGTGACTTTTGTGTACTATATACCTCACAACTCTGTAACTCTGTAACTGTATGTGGTCTCCCACTTCTAAAATTACAAAACAAAAGTCTTTCAGATTTCAAGTCCCAAAGATTTACCCCCCTATAAGCGCATCTTATATAAGTTTATTCTGTTTACTTATTAAAATCTTATACGAATAAGGAATTTCAATTCATCTTTCAGCTGATTTTTTATTACCTGCACTAACTTCAGGGTACACACTTTTGGTATCAGAGATAGAGAAGAAGATTTATGTAAAGCATATAATATACCAGCCCTGGCAGACAAACTTTTAAACAATTTCAAGGTACATTTTTTTTCTGGTGCTTTCAGCCTTTCTGTCACTTGTAGAAGTTCACATGCACTGGATCCAATAACTGATGTGTCTCAGTTGACATTTCTAATTTGACGCTTCAATAGAGACACTGTAGGCTAGAGATTTGTGTTCTTAAGCAACACTTTCACCATTAGTGTGAAATTTTCTTCAGCGTGACATGAAAGCTGCACAGTGGTCATTAATCTGCTTTCTATAGTCAGACATCATTTGAATATTAGCTTCTTTTCTTATTTTATTGATGCTTAAATATTAATTTGCTTCTGGGAAGCGTTTATTTTAATATTTTATATGTATATGAACACTGCAGGTAGAAGATGAAGAATCCAGAATGTATGTTTTGCAAAACAATTGCAAAATCTGCAGCATATCAGACGGGATTTCTGGAAAGCTGGGTTGATTAGTTAAATATTTAATAAGTGTTGTGAATTATGACAATTACAAGCAACAGAATCTAGAGTAATGATTTCTTTTTTGTCTTTTTTAAGATTCTGACGTGTTGAGTTTCAATGGCCAAAGCAGCCTCCTCTACAGGTTGACTCCCAGGCCGAGGCAGATGTCCAGTGAGAGCATCAGCCTGAAGTTTAAAACCCTGAAGAACTCTGGGATACTGCTTCACGCAGAGGGACAGAACGGGCACAGCCTCACCTTGGAGTTAGAAAAAGGAAAACTTCAGTTGCTCATCAGAAAAGGTACAACTCTGAGGTTTTTATTCATGCAGTGTAGAAACTGCCTGTGCTGCTGTTTTTATTGAACAAACTAAAAGAACTTCGCTAACAAACATTTTGGTGGTGAATTATCAGTAGCTCTAAAACGAAGGTTGTGTCCACGTTGCAGGATTTTCTGGTGGATGTATTTCTTGAACGTTGCTTGGTCATCATTGTTGTTGGACGAGCAGGTTTGTGCGTATGCATAATCTTACACCTGTTAACTCTTAGATGAAAAGAGCAAAGACTTCCCACCTGAAAGAATAATATAAAAACATGAAAAGAAATATCACTACAAGGGAAACCTCACTTTCAAGGTCAGAACTTATTTACAGCATTCCTTAAAGTTTGTAGATTTTCATTTATACATAACTCTTTTAAGTTCTCACCACAGCATTTCAGTTGAGTTGACGTCTGACTTTGACTAGACAATTGCAACACCTTGATTCATTTTATTTTTCAGCCATTCTGTTATAGATTTGCTAATGTGATTGGGCTGTTGTCCTGCTGCATGATCCAGTGTCACTCAAGCTTTATCTGGCAGATAAAGCTTGAGTGACACTGGATCATGCAGATGGCATCATGTTTGATTCTAGAGTACTTTGATGTTCAGAGGAGTTTATGGTCCACCTAACGACTGAAAGATGTCCAGATCCTGTGGCTGCAAAACAAGCCCAAATCATCGTCCCCCCGTCACCATGTTTCACAGTTGGTATGAGGTGTTTGTGCTGATATGCTGTGTTTAATTTTCACCAAGCCATACTTGTTCAGTCTTTTTCTAATTGCACCGTTATGATAACTTTAGAGTCTGAGATCATCTTGCAGTTCCTCTGAGCATTGTATGGTCTGACTTTGGGGTGAATTTGCTAGGACATCCACTCCTGGGAAGATTTTGACATTGTGCCGTAACACACACCTGAATGTTCCAGACCAACAAACGGCCAAAACTTCTGCTTTTATGGAGGTGTTCACATTTGCTGATGATTATTTACGTGGGTTAGATTAGCAGCACCTTACCCTCCTAATTTCTCTGGAAGCAGTACGGTTGTTTTTCCCATTACTGCACAGAGTCATGTGAAAACTTTCTTTTTCACGATATTTTATTCCATCACACTGCTATTTCAAACACGTTTGCTAGGTTACATAACATTAAAAGAACTGTAAGAACCAACTGCCACAAGGTGCCCTTTAAGTGGTTTATTTTATTGGTTTTTCATTTGGTTGGCAAACTTGCCATCTTTATTAATGTTATCCCAGAGATTTTATGGTGGAGAAGAACACATTTAACTTGGTTTATGCTTCTTCGGTTCATCACTACAGAATATGCTGAACTTACATTTACCACGTGTAGTACAGTAATACTTCATAAAATATCTTCCACCTAGTAATTCTCTGGTTTTAATTAAACGTCTAGCCCTAATACTTCTGCTGCGCTTCGTTGTATTCGTTGTAATTTATTTCACTAAACAGGATATTCATTTTGCTTTTATATGAATAAAAAGAAAATATCCTAGATACTATCTGGGTTTAGTGTGTCATTGTAAGGAGTTATTATTGTCACTTCCCAATCTCTGGTATGCCTCAATTAAAAAAAAAAAAAATCTCTGTCCATATTTGATTTCCTAGCTGACATTTTGGGCATCTTTCTCTCTGGTATTTTACTTTTTGTCATTCCACTCCCTACTTCATTGGCTGGTGTGGTTAGGTTTTTCACTGCCCCTCTGCCCTCTGCAATAGTAATTTATCACCATCCTTTGAATGTGTCATTCCAGTTCTCTGCTTGCCTTTCTTTTAATGTTTTGTTTTGAAATGGAGTCATTTACCTTCCATTAACTGTTGGACTGTGCTTATTTGTCCTATTCTTTTTCATTATTTTCCCACCTATTTGCCCTCTTCTTCCTATATATATGAAAGCAAGACTTTCAGGTTGCATATACAACTACCAACTAAAGTTCCAAGACATAGGTGGTGCAGAGGCAACACATTCTTCCACTTGAATTACACTAGTTTCAAAGTCATGCTGACCCATGAGACCTGACTGAAATGTCTAATTTGCAACTGTAGTTCCTAATTGTACTGCAGTGAAAACAAAATCCTCAGCTTGAACATGACCAACACAGATTGCATAAACTTGTAGGTTTTTAAAGAACTGTGTGAAAATTAGACTGACAGAGTTTAATTTTTTTTTTTTCACTTTTTGGACATGCAAACTTGAATGAGTTCATTCAAAAACATTTTTGGCCATGACAAAAATGTCACTTTCGGAATGGTGACAGTAAGGTTAATTGTGTAGCACGATCTCTTTTTTTTCTTCTTCTTCCTTTTAGCTGCTACACAGGTACGAGACTTTGTCATGGGTTTCTGGTGGGAGTTGTTGTCAGAAGCAGCTTTCTGTGATTTGTGTTTGAATTTTGGCCTTAAGCAAATTTTGTTGCTGAATGTGTTTTTCTTTAAAGAGCATATGAATACACACCAGTTCATCCAGAATCCATCCTCTATCTGTGGGTTTGTTCCAAGATGCTGAAAAGAATAAATGCAAAAGGCCCACTGAAATACTCTCAATGAAAACATTCGAAAATCAGGTTAAAGTTGTCTGAGATGACAGAGCTTTTTGAACGCTGACCTCTTGATCAAGACAGCCTTTGAAAAGCAGTTTTTTTTTTACGCCAGCCAAAGATCAACCTTGGATCAAACCTTCAGTTCATGTAAAAAAACTGACAGGACATTCTTGAAAACACTTCACAGGTACAGAGAAGAAAGGACAGTGTAGCTTAACTTTCACACATGGATGAAACATGCATTTTTGGACGTCCCTCTTTTCTTGCACATATTCACACAACTGCATGGAGACAGTGCGCCGTGCTATGTCAGATAAGTTTTGTTCGCTCAGTGAATCACTCTGTGATAATTCAGCCCTTTATCATTCTGTGCACTTCTTAAAAAGTTTAACTTTCCAAATTACAACAAAGGTAATAACTGACTGATTTGCACCTGTACCAGCATTAGATTGAGAGTTTTATTTGCCCACCTTCACAATGCAGCCTTCAGCGGTACTTAACAGACGATGCTTAGCTCTCGAGCCATCCGCACTGTTTGAATAAATACGCTGGCTCATTAAAATTCATGTGTTCTTTCCAGAAGCAACCCATTTCATGGTTACTATACATTCATCAAATTCTCGGATTATAGTTCTCAGGGTCATACCTATTTAAGCTTGTAATTAAGCTGAGTTCTCTCTTTTTTGGCTTTTGATTATTTAGTGAAAGCAAATCCGCCAGCAGTCATTGTTCACTGATCTTGTGCCCTCTGGTCAAGTTTTTTTGTTAGGTAAAGAAAGAAGACAGTGCTGCTTCGAATGTAGCACTTTTGTCTTGTAAAATAAAGAAGCTGCCTACCATGTATAAAATATAAATGTATATTTGTGTATGTGTGTGTATGTCTGTATAGATATATATATATATATATATATATATAGAGAGAGAGAGAGAGAGAGATGTTATATATCTCTATCTCTTATATATCTCTATCTATATTTGCACTCATTTGGACAAACAGACATACAGTTAATTTACTGTCCATGTAGGCGCACGCGACAAATCAAAGTGACAAACTGACGAGTCTTAGGCGGCACATCAGAATGCCGAACATGTCAAAAGTGACTGGTTGTGTTTTACTCCCAACAGGCAGCTGGGAATCGCCTGCATTATTATGAGCACTCGGAGCTTTTTATAGCACATGATGAATTATTACAGGTGTAAAATATTTAAATATTTCCTGTCATTTAGTGGCTTTTCTTCTCGACCCTGCTGTTGGATGCAGGTGATGACTCATTCTGCCAGCTCAGCTGTCACAGTGAATGGTGGGCTGCATGTCGTGTTCAATACCGTCTTACAATATTGACTTACCTTGTTATTCTGCTCTGCCTGTAGTGACTGATGCGAAGGTGTTGCAGGTTTACTCAGTCTTACGGGGTTGTAAATAAGCTGCTTAGCTTTCATCCGAGAAGCAACATGCTCATGTCAGAAGGAGCCGACTGTGTTTAATTTTACAGCCCACAGCTGAATCATTTCAGTGACACAGAGGCTATGTTAGACTCACAACTATAAACTGATTAGCTGTAAGCCCTGTGAGACTCGGATGGTCTTGAGTTTGGAGCGGGCCCAAATGTTTGTGGATTTGGTTGCTATGTTTAGAAACTACTGAATATGTTCATTGATTTTCTGGATATTCAACATTGCTTATGCTCTAAAGGAGCCAATTCTTTAACAATGTGACAACTCGGGTACATGTCCACTTACTTTCCTTTTTGATGCATCTTAGAAACAATACAGCAGTAGAAAATTTGCACTGTAAATTCTTCATATCGTCTTGATTTGCTATCTTTCCTGCTTCCTTTCTTTTTTGCTGTAATTCCTTCTTCTGTGCTTGCTTGAGAAGCGTTTGCTCATGGAGCAGCAGCTTGTGTTGTGAGCACATTTAGAGGTTGTTCATTATGCTTGTGTTGACTGATTGTGCACACCGTCTCAATCATTTACTCTAAATAGAATAAAATGAAAATACCGAAACAATTATATCAGTCTGTCATCTATCAGTGCCTTCTAACAAAATTAGATTTAGAGCTGCAGTGAAGTGCTGAAATGCAGAAGTAGACAGCAGATTATGAGGCGGTATTGCCCTGGGTAGCTGTCTGAAATGATTTAAAACAAGGACCTGCCATGTGAAAATTAAAACAGCTTTGAGGAACTTTAAACAGTAAAAATAACATTAGAGAAAAATCATTTTAATTCTGAGGGCATACTCTAAATTAAGATGATGTCATACTTGGAAATTTCCAAAAGTCCATCAGGTACTTATACAACAAATATTCCAGAGAAGGGTTTTCTGGACAGGAAAAAGCTTTTACGGTGGGATGAAAAATTCAAGAGTTTCAAACTTTTTGCTTATCTTCATGGCCTGTTCGAATAATTTAAAGATGCCCTGTGAACTTTTCTGCTAAATAAAATTATGTATACATTCAACATTATTGAAGCACAACAGATGTGCTGAATCATAAAACCGTCCCCATAAAACATTTGTAAAGTTGACTTCTTGCACATTTTGAACTTGTATTGAATTGTTTAACTCCATGTTCTTTTTTTTCCCCAAACCATCTGCCTCTCTCTTTCTTTCGGTCCCATATTGATGTAATAATTATAAAAGCATTTATCTCTTTGGCACCTGTTACCAGCTGTTTAAAACTGAAATATTGTGAAAACATTGGTAGGAAGGTGTATTGCATCACTGGTATGTGTGTGCATGATAATGTGGACTCAGCTGGCACGAGAGATGATGTTTGTTTTATTAATATTTAACTGAAAGCAGGATTCAGGATTCAAACTCTGGATTTAAAAAGGTGGTGGAAACATTTTTCAGAGGTTTTGGTCCATACTAACATGATTCCATATTGCAAAGGCGCTTTAACGAATTGAGATCTGGTGACTGTGGAGGCTAGTTGAGTACGCAGAACTCACGATCATGTTCAAGAAACCAGTTTGAGATGATCTGGGCTTTGTGACATGGCACATAATCTTACAAGAAGCAGCCATCGGTAGACGGGTGCACTCTGGTCATTAAAGAATGGACATGATCAGCAACAATACTCAGGCAGGCTGTGGCGTTTAAACAATGCTCACCTGGAACAAAGAGGCCTAAAGTATGCAAAGAAAATATCCCCCAGACCATTACACCAACACCAGCATAAACCTTTGAAACAAGGCAGGGCAAGTGCATGCTTTCACGGGTTTCCTAACAGATTCGGACAACACTGGCAACATTTTTCCAGTCACCTGTTGTCAGGTTTTGGTGAGCACATGTGGAGTGTGGCATCCAGTGTAGTCTTTTTCTGCTGTAGCCACTCTGCTTCAAGGATTGATGTGTTGTGTGTTCGGAGATGCTCTTCTGCATTCCCTGGTTTGGGTTATTTGAGTTTCTCCTGCCCTCCTATGAGCTTGAAGCAGTTTAGCCATTCTCCTGTGACCTCTGGCATCAACAAGGCATTTTCCCCCTGAGAACTGCCATTTTTTGTATTCTGGATCATTCTTTGCAAACCCTAGAGATAGTTGTGCAGACAAATCCCAGTAGATCAGCAGTTTCTGAAATACTGCTGGGATAATGCGACAATAGCATATTTAAACTCACCTAAATCACCTTCCCTATTATGATGCTCATTGTGAACTTGAGCAGGTTGTCTTAACTATGTCTACATGATTACACGCATAGAGTTGCTGCCATGTCGTTTGGCATTAATGAGCAGCAGAACAGGTGTAAAGTGGCTTGTGAGTGAATATTTTACCCAAAATATAGAAGTTATGAGTATAGAAAAACAGCTGACATCAGACTGCACCTCAATTTCCCTGTTTCTCTCCATCTTTGTCTGGTGCACACATCAGTCTGCTGATCAGTGATGACTACTTCCTTCTCTTTCTCAGGTTTCTCCCTCTTTTGTGCCAACTATCTGTTTGACAGATCAATTATGATTGATGACTGAACACAGTGAACTTGGCCCCAGTCTGTCTCCCTTTCTCATTCACTCATTCTTTCTTTCCCCACACAGACAAAGTAGTCTCCTTTCAAACAATATCTAATTCATATTTAATGACAGAGTGCATTTAGCTCCCCCATCACTCAATGAAAGTGCTTCACTCTGCTGACACTTTGGGGAGTAGAAAGAATCAGAAGCATTTCACTGGTCATTTTTTTTATACCCATCTACCTTTCTATTTCTATTTTTTTCTCAACCCCATTTAGTGTTAATTACTGAATGTTTCGCCATCTGCATTTCCTGGTTCTTTCTGAAATGTAGACCTAGCCTTGGTTTTGTTTCCAAGATATGAACCCCGGCAGAAAACTGTGACACCATGGCACCACTTCAGAGACCTAGAAAACAGCGGGGAGTTCAAGTTGATGAGAAATTTGAAACTTCATTTCCAGAGAGGAGGAGGAGGAGGAGAAGCGATAGCTCCTGCTGTGCGGTTAGAAATAAATATGTCAGAGTCAAACTCTTTCCCCGCAGAAATCATTTGGAGGAAAAAAGAATTAAAATAAACAGTTTCTACATGAAGAAGATCCCGACAGCCTGCAGAAAGAAAAGTCAGTGATGTAATACTTATCGCCATTGGTAAAGAAAAAGGGTTAAGATTTGAACTTTCTCTCTTTGAACCACTGTTACTGCATGATCATGTCATTCTTCATCTTCCTCCCACGCTCCAGGAAAAAGTCATGACAGCCAGTATCTTGTGACTCTGGGCAGCCTGCTAGACGACCAGCACTGGCATCACGTTGCAGTGGAGCATCACAGCAATCACCTCAAGCTCACAGTGGACAAAAGCACAGAGTGGGTGCACATCTCACCAACATTTGCACATTGGGACCACGATCAGGTATGTATTTGAGCATAAGCTGGTAACTTATGACAGATGTCAGAAAGACACCCACCTCACAGCTGCAGACAGTTTTACTGTATTTTATTGTATCTGCTTGTTTTTGTGCTCTGTCTCCTGGACAGATGATACTGGGAGCACAGCAGGGCTTCAGCTATAGGTCATTCCATGGCTGTTTGGAAAACCCAGTTTACAATGGCCTGAACCTGGTAGACCTCGCTAAACAAAAAGACCAGCGGGTTACAGTGAAGGTAAACTTGCTCATAGTGTGCTGCTCAAAGATCTATTTTGAGTATGTTTCACAATGTGTAGCAGTGAGTCAAAGTAGAACTACTTAGTTATGAGTAAAAGTGCTCGATTTAAACTTTAGAAGAATAGTTATAGGCAACTGAATAAACAAATAAATCATTCTTAAAGGGACAGATGTAAAAATAACACCACAATATTCATGTGTAATACATGAATGCATGTAAAAATGTAATTAGCAATTAATTTAGTTTAAAAAGAGGGCTGTTATCTATCTATAGTTCAGTGTATCTCTCTGTATAGTCAATATTATCTGGCAGGCGTCTATTATAATAAAAATGACACCTCAGACCAACATCTAGTCAATCTAAACTCCAGGTGAGGTCTGTCCTCTAGTTGTCTACCTGGAGGTCTCTGTCCAGGTGTTTCTGGACTGTCCTTTCTTTCTCTTCCCTTCACTGCATGTTAGAGCTTGTCTGGTGATGCTTGGTGATGGTTGGTGATGATCTTGCCTGGCCAGGATCTGTAGGATTTTTTATGCAGCTGCTTTTGAATCTCACTGATTTCACACTGTAAGATTTATACTTAAGTTTGATGCAGCAGCACTGTGGAGTTCCAGATGTTGACACGCTGATAGATCTTGAGTTTCTCTCCTTCTGTGTGGGGAGCATCTTCTTCTTTTTCTTCTTGAATGCAGCATCATCTTCCAACTTGTCAGTCCTTTTTGTCTGGATGGCATCCACCTCCTAGACTCATTACTAGCAGAGTGATCTTACATTTATGTCTATGCTTTATACATATTGACTGCAGCATGGGCACATAGTGTATCTCATTTTTCTTGTCCTGTTTTTTAGACGAAAGTTTGACTTTCTTTTTTTAATAAGATGTTCTCATTAATTCTGGAGGCCCTTCTGCTATCTACACAAATCTCTAACTATTTATAATGTTGAATATTTGTTTATAATGAGCACGAATGCTGAAACTGACTACAAACACACAGACAATTTTAATGGATGTTGAAATGATGAATTAAGTAAAAAACAAATATTTTAGTAAAAGCTGTGGAAAACTACAAATGCGCTGCATAAAGGAACACACTGGCATTTATACAGTGCTGTTCAAGTCTTTACTGACTAGTCAACGTACTTATTTTCAACATGTCCTCATCACATATATTTATGCAGCACTTTACTTGTTTTATTTACCTTGCGTCCACATCTGCAGTCAATTTAAATTCACCAATTAACCTTGTTTGTTTGCGTGCGTGTGTTTGTGCACATGAAAATGTATGTGCGGCTTTTAGATACGTACAAGAATACTGACCCTCTGTAGCTTTCACCTCTTCAGTCTGCATTACTCTATATTGCTTTAACTACCCCACAAAGAGCTTTTAGATTTGATCAAGTGTCAGCGTGCTCTGTGCTGAACTCAAAATAGAAACCCAGTATTCCCATTAGAGGACGTGGAATGGAACGTATCACTGTTGCTGCCCCAGCAGTGGTGGATTTACTGCAATTACCACTTCTCGAAACTATAAGCCTGCTTCTCACTCTCTCTCTATCTGTTTTTGCCTCTCCAAACTTCTGCTCCCTGGTGTGACCTTAGGAAGCTTTTAGCTGACATTGGTCTTCACTAAGATCTGCCTGTGCTTATATTAAGCCTGGCTATAATCATCATGATAATGCTCTTATGCTTTTTTAAGGAGACTTCCTGATGACATCTTTGTGTGTTTGGGTAGCACCAGACAGCCTTGGATCTCATTTATATTCAAACATGATTATTTTCTATACTCATTTTCTCTCTTCATATCTTTTCATGTCTTCCCTTCGCCATCTGTCTCAGGGCAATGTGACCTTTTCATGTTCTGAACCCGTTTTTGTTGCCATGACGTTCACCGGCCCCCAGAGTTTCCTTCGGTTACCAAGAAGGGTCGATCAATCTTCACTGGGCATCTCAGTGGGGCTTCAGTTTCGGACGTGGAACAAGGCCGGGCTGCTCTTGACCTTTGAACTCCCAAATCGAGACGGCAGAGTCTGGCTTTACCTGAGCAAAGCCAGAACACATTTACAGATCCACAAGTCTGGCAGGGCACCCCTGGAGCTCAACGCAGGTCAGTCTGATGCCTCAAAATCATATTAAACTCTTTCTCAGGTGCCTCCATCCTGCTGCACTTACTAACTGGACTAATTTAAAACTGTGATGTAAAATAGGAGCTTAAAGTTATAAATTCAGTATCACATTTTTAAGAGAATTCAGGCATCAAAAATGGTGATATAAAATTTCTGTTTTGAGCCCAAAACACTGGAAGGCAGCGAGCTGATCTGTCAGTCTGACGATTTGGACTCAGATCCTTACGTTGACATTGATCTTTGTGAGGATTTACTGATCAAGATCCAGAGATCAAGATCCTGACCGGCCCCAGAAAGACACCTTTGTAGTTAAAACTGACTCTCGACCGTCAGATGTCCCGACTGAACCATAAATAGTCTGTAGGATGAAGTCTGTTTGACGGCTGAGTGCTCAAATGTGAGAATTGCACAGGTATTTTTAGGTATTCTTCTTCTTGCATGCTTGCATGATTTTTCCAAGTGTCCCCCTTTCCTAATGGAAACTGAGTATTTTCAGTAGTGAGAAGAGAACTGAATGAGACTATGTCCTCTTGTAGGCTATTTGATATTTGTCCAGAGCTCTTATGTTGAAATAGTTGTAATATCACACACTAGTAAGTGTGTCACCCAAGAACCATCTTCTATTGTTTCCATTTTCAGTTAATTAGAACTCACTGAAATATGATATCAAAATAAAAACAGTTAGACATATATGTGTGCCCCTTCAGGTTCAGCTCTGAATGATGGTCAGTGGCACTCTGTGGACTTGATATCAGGAGGAGGACGTCTGACCATCACAGTGGATGGTGATGAAGGACCCAGTGCTCACGCGAGTCCCTCATTTTTAATTACCACAGGAGATCATATATTCTTTGGTGGTAAGCGAGAAACAAACAATAATGCATCATCATTCATCTGTGTCTATATAATCTATATAATCTTTAGTGTAAAAATCTGTCACGCTCACAGCGCATTCAATTCAGTTCAATTTTATTTATATAGCCCCAAATCACAACAGCAGTTGCCTTGAGGTGCTTTAAATTGCAAGGTAGACCCTACAATAATACAGTGGTGCCATGGTATGGTAGAATGGATGGCATGGTTTCTCCTGTGTTTCATTTACTGATTGATGTTTTCTATCCAGGTTGTCCTGCTGAAGAAAATAGCCAGGAGTGTTTGAACCCCTTCAAAGCTTTCCAGGGCTGCATGCGTCTACTGACTGTGGACAACCAGTCTGTGGACCTGATCAAGGTGCAGCAGAGGCTGATCGGATACTACAGTCACCTGCAAATCGATATGTGTGGCATTATTGACAGGTAAGCCCTAAAGGGACCGTTTGCGACACTGATTTAAGTAAATGCTGTGTATTGGGTATTGTTTTTGTCTGTCTCTCCATTTGTCCAGGAAAAGAAATACATTAATCCGTGTAATGCATTTGTTGCATTAACGGGAATCGTCAGAAAAGAGGATTCACTGGCGTTAAAATGTTTGATTTTGTAGTCACGCTTCCCTTGTAAACCTTCTTAATCTCCCTCTGAAGCCTTTTTGTGAAATGGGGTCGCATGTGGATTATTAGGCAACAGCAAATATGATACAAACGCAATATGGCGTCAGTGTTTCCCGAAACGTGTTCTGGCTGACGGAGCTTGTCTCTGTTTTAACTGGTATGAGGAAAATAAACCAGGAGGCGTTCACGTACACACACTGAAGCAGTTAGTGTTCAGCAGCGTGCTGATTAAACTTTTTTCCGAGTTTCCTGATTGCTGCCCCCTCATTGCTGCTCCTCCGGTGGTTATCTGCATGGCTCTGCTCTGCATCTGGCGCCGTGCTTTGTATTGACAGTATAACATTTTATAAGGGCACCCGTGCTGTATATGCATACATGCTGGGGACTAAAATGCTGTATGCTGAAAAATCCTTTTTTGCCGTCTGACAGAATCGATATTTCAGGGATTTCCATATCATAAAATAGTCGAGCAACTGTGGCCACTAATATGTCTATTTTCTCTTTCCATACTGCAGAAAATGTCAAGTCAAGCTCCACTGTGTTAGTTTAATGTTGTGCTGTGTGTGAGCAATAACACATTGCTCTCAGAACATGACAGTAGACCTTTTTCCAAATCATTAGAGCCCACCGGTAAATGGCACACATATTACCCACAGAGCAGCTTTTGTTTCAATAAAATGTCAACTTGGAAAATTGATTTACACTTCTCCAACCCCTCACCTCCAACCCACAGCACACTTTGTTGAAATAAGTGGTGCTTGATTGATCATATGTATACCAAATGTATCGGTGGACTCTCTGGCTTGATTGAAAAACGTATAAGAAAACAGAGTGATAATGCATATATTTAAAGTGGTGGAGGAAATACGAAGTGCTGCACCTGGCTTCATGCCATCTTACTTTGAGAAGAAAAGAAGCAAAGAAATTGGGTGTTAAAAAAACAAACTTTACCATCTGACAGGGCTGCTGAGTAAGTCTTTTTCTAACAGCAAATTTCCCTCTGACTAAAAGATTAAAAATACATGCTGCTCTCCCTCCCCTTCTCTTTCACTCTCCGCAGTCACATTTGCTGACCTCATTTCCCCCTCCAAATATATTTGCGTACTCATTCGCTGCTCTATTCATCCAACCTTCCTTCCCTTTGTTGCCCATTCCTCTTCTTCGACACAGCCCTCAACTTTAGTTCCCCTTTTCTTTCTCTCCATGTTCCTCCTTTCCTCTCGCTGTTTCTTCTTTTCTTCCACTTTGTTGTTTTCCATGTTTTACACAGGAAGACTGAGGACAAAAAATTTTAACCTAACAGCAGCACAATTTTCTCAGACTTGTTTTATGGTGTGTAATTTTGGCACGAATTGCTGTAAAAATTCAGGTACTTTTGTCCAGTGATGTATTATTCTTCACACGTACAACTGTGCACTGCAAATCTGCAAGCTTCCTTTACATCTTATAATTCTATGTTTTTCACTGAGGTCAGGCTTGAGTCTCATGCTTGAAGCTGCCTATGCCTCATCCGAGCAAAATCACGATGCATTAGGTGCCATTACTTTATTTAACACACACTCACATTAAAAGAAGGTGTTGTAAAATATTTTAGCAACTATCTGCTCAGCATATTGATGGTTCTGTTTGCATCCACAAATAGGAGGTTTTGTGATGGTTGTGATTCTTGTGGATGATTAATCTGGTTTTCCAGCATTTAATATGTGAGGCCCATACAGCACAAGCCGGGCCTGTTGTGATTTATCCTGTATGGGTGTGTCTTACGCGCCCTCCAGTCTTAAGTGCCACCCTCCTGTGCAGCTGATTTTACTCAGCAATTAGGCCACGGCATTAAAGACCAGGAGGGGGATGCTCCAGCCCCGAGAGCCGTTGTAGCCTTTGTTTGTGAACTGTTTGGCACCACTTCCTCCCACTCAGTGGAGAGTAGAGTGTTTGCGTCATTTTGTCTTTTTGACTTTTGTTTGACAAAAAACGTAGTTTTATTGTCTTCTCCTTTATTTTGATGGAATTGATGGCTTGTCTTTTTTAGTTTAAAGACCCCCCTGGACTTTTTAAGGAAACATAACAGTGGTTTAGAACAAGGTTTAGCCAACATTGGGCTTTCATGATGCTGGACTCTTAGTGAATAATGACTTGTGTACAGTGTATTTATTTTTAAAACGATAATATTTATACAAAGAAGATTGTCACAGAAGCTGAGATATTGGCATATTATGTGTGCCATACACACACCTGCACATACAAATACCAAGCCCACCCTTCTAATTTAGTGATCTATTTCAGTATAATTGGCACTGCTCTGCTTTGCTGCCTGAAGTTTCAACCCCTCCACCTGTCACTGGGTTTTGCACTATATTTGTTGTTTTAGATTTTTATATAAGTTGGGTTTGTTGTGTTTCTCTGTGTGTATAGTTTTGTTTTGTTCACTGTCTTTATTACCCTTAACCATCTTTTTATCCGAGGAAAGGAGATCATTCCATCCCAGATGTCAAAATGAGGCGCCATCTGACCATTTATTAAAAATATCAACTAAATAAGCAAAGTGGCGCACATCATGTAAATATTAATAATACATCTGTTTTCCATGTGCATAACCTGCTGGTATGTTTTGAATTTTTAACAACAGGCTGTCAAACTCACAGCTGGTGCAGCTGCTGTAATAAAATCAGCTTCTTGTCCAGATGTTCCCCTGCATTAAGAGCGTACAACTATATGAGCTCTCTAAATCAAGTTTATGTGCTAATTGATCAAAGTGTGTTTAAAGTTCACTACAGTTCGG
>VOQK01036926.1:25258-45388 GCA_015052645.1 Benitochromis conjunctus
TTCAAGCAAGATATCATATCCACACCTATTCATCTGCTACTGAATAATTTTTGTTAATCAAGGTGCACCAACCTGTGGGCATAGATTTGGGTTTAGAGAATATATCTTCAGCTTTTATTGAGGTTTGCTTTTTTTTCCATTAATTTGAACAGTATAAACAGTGTAAAGTAAAATTACAATTCATATTAATATAATAATTACAATTATTAGGCAATAATTCAGTTTTTTGTTGCTTTTGCACTAATATAAGAGAAATTAAATCAGATATATTGCATAAACATTATACAATAAACCTTGAAGATATATAGATAGATACACTCACAACCACTAGCTACACCTTTCTTGTACCTGGTTGGAAAAAATGTTCTCTAATCTGATGATTCTCAATCTTCTATTGTCCAGTTTTGGTGAGCTGTGAATTGTAGCCTCAGTTTCCTGTTCTTCCTCGGTGGCACCCAGTGTGGTCTTCTGCTGCTGTAGCCCATCTGCGTCAAGATGTGACATGCACCTCTGCATGCCTTAGCTCTGCTGGTAGCGTCCTATCAGCTCAAAGCAGCCTGGCCTTTCTTCTCTGACCTCTGGAATCATCAAGTCATTTTCACCCAGAGAACTACTGCTCACTGGATATTTTCCCATTTTCAGACCATTCCCTCTAAACCCTAGAGAAGGTTGTGTGGGAAAATCATCAGTTTCTGAAATACTCAGATCAGCACTCTATCACCAAACAATCATGTCATGTTCAAAGTTAAATCACATTTCTTCTCAGTTATAATGTTCTCCTTAAATATAAAATACTAGTGCACTAAATTAAATGGTAAGTGGACTTTTGATCCATAGAGTTCTATGTTGTATATAGTGAACTTTATCAGATCATTTTGACCATGTCTACAGGCTTACATGCATTGAGTTGGAAACATATGATGAACATTTGCATTAACCTGCAGTTGCACGGGTGCACCTATTAAAGTGATGAGTGTATTAAATGGTAACAGTAATGTACGCACTAAAATGTAGCTAAACAGATAATCCAGTGGGGAAGAGCTAGTCTCTCTGCATCTACATTGTAAGAAAAATCTAAAGTTACTTGCAGTATGTTAAACAAGACCAGATGTCGAAAAACTAAATGAGCATCCGCTGTGCAGTTGCACAGACAGAAAAACAAACACATCACAAACTTGAATGGCTGCAGTGATGATGACGAGGATGTCTGTCTCTCTCTCTCTCCTCAGCAATATACGAGCAGTCCTGTGAGGCTTACAAACACAAAGGCAACATTTCGGGGTATTATTACATTGATGTGGACAGCAGCGGACCCATCAAGCCACAGCTGTTATACTGCAACATGACAGGTAGCTGATACACACATCAAAACACACACGCGTCAACACGCCTGGCGCCCAATCTCTTCCTCTCTCTCTTTCACCCTGCCTCATTCTCCATCTTTCAGTCCTGCAGAATAAAACATACAAATACAGATACAGGTGAAATTGAAAAATTAAAAATGCATGCTTTTCCTTATTCGTCTTTCACTCCACCAGAGGACAACACATGGATGGTGATCCGCCACAACAACACAGACTTAACGAGAGTCCAGCCGTCACCAGAGGGGAATCCACATGTAGTGCATTTTGAATATGCATCTGATGAGGAGCAGCTAGCAGCAATCATAAGCCTATCGGAGCACTGCGAACAGGAAATTGCTTACCACTGCAGGAAGTCACGCCTACTCACCTCACCAGGTAAAGATCTGGGATGGTCTTTAACGCCACATTTATATATTGTTGTGATGCAGTTAAAACAGACAATTGAAGTTGTTTTGAGGCAAGCATGGGTACATTAAGACAGTAGTTAAGACTCTTGCACAGTGTGTATTGTGTAACACAGTGCATGAAAACAGATTTCTGTATTTATAATTAGAGATATGATCACCAGAATGTCTGTTTTATGACCCACAAAATTAATAAAATTTTACCCTATGCAGCCAGCAGTAATTCACTGCCATACAGTTGCTAAGTGGTATAAAATCATTCAGTATAGTCATGTCTTTTTCTTTTTGTATTTCTTTTTTTTTTATTGCTTACAAAAATCTACACAAAAGTGTCACATTATAGAAACATAGCTACCACCTGGGGATCGGTCACTTGATATAAGTGATATGTGTGTCTGTTTCAGAGGGCTCTCAACTCAGCTGGTGGGTAGGAGGCCCAGGTGTGGGACAAATGCACACTCACTGGGGCGGAGCTCCACCAGGCAGCCAGCTATGTGCCTGCAATCTGCAGGATAACTGTGTGGACTCCAGATATCACTGCAACTGTGATGCTGACAGTAATGAATGGTATTGTATTCACTCATATAAAAAAAAAAAAAAATTACAGTGTGACGTGTTCCGCTATAAAATAGCTCATAGCCTCACTGCATTTATAAGTTACCAAATTTGCTGCCAGTGCAGCAGATTTTTGCAAGTAGGTGTGGCAACTGCAAGAGCACAAATCAAAAACGTGTATTATCCTTTACAGTGAATCACATTTTATGCTAAAGATACATCTTTCCCTCCTCTGGTTTGGAGTTTCATTTTAGTAAAAAATTCTGCTCCTTACTCTTTAGGACTAATGACTCAGGCCTGTTGACCCATAAGGAGACACTCCCAGTTAGATCTCTGGTGCTGGGTGATATCCAGAGGCCTGGCTCCGAACGCACCTACAAGGTGGGACCCCTCCGTTGCCATGGAGACAGTAAGTCGAAATCGGAGTCCCAAAGTCTCTTTGTCACTTTGTACATGTTTTTAAAACAATGCCCGTGTGTCATGTCAGAATTGTAAACTCATTCCTCAACCCTGCTTCACGTTTAATATGCTCTCATGCATTTTGCAGAAAACGTCTGGAATGCTGCATTTTTTGACAAGGAGACATCGTACCTCCACTTTCCTACATTACATGGAGAGCTGAGCGCCGACATCTCCTTCCTGTTTAAAACCACTTCATCATCTGGTGTCTTCCTGGAAAACTTGGGCATCAAAGACTTCATTCGGATTGAACTGAACTGTGAGTAAAGCCTCTCTGGTGAGATGTCTAATCTAGACTTCACTTAGATGTGAGTACAAACTGAGCAGGAAGGATCGTCCTCCGAGTTAAAGTTTCATGTGGTTTTAACTCAGCCGGAGGTGATGGTGTCCATCAACCCTTCAAAAGAAATACTTTACAACAGCACTGCCATTTATTTCTCCTCCTCTGGGAAATCACAGCATTGTTGTTTTTGATGTTGTTATTGCAGCCGGCTGCAGTGCATTCCTTTTATAACCACCAGACCGTGTAGCTCTCTCTGTCACTCTACTTAAAACCCTTCATAGCAGTGCTGACCTGAACTAACATGTAAAAGAAACATTTGACCCACCTGCAGTAATTTATATCTGCAGGTGGAGGTCCCCACACACATCCCTGCAGAGCCGACATTATGACAACAGACATGACAATATCAAGTCTGCCATAGTATGAAAAAGAGATCCTGGCTTGGTCTGTGTGTCATTAGTTGATGTGAACTTGCACTGAGATCATGTGATCTGCAGTTATAGATCAGGAGGTAGAGCAGGCAGTCCAGTAATCAGAAAGTGTGTGGTTTGATCATGGGTCTCATGATCGAAGTATCCTCAGGCAAAGTACTGAACCTCCAGCGTATCGATCGTGTGTGTAGTGTTATTGATAAAGTGTACAGAATAAAGCGGTGTATGAATCTATGCTTGAATTGGCTTGTAGAGTAAAAAGTGCTTTGAGTGGTGAGTAAGACTACAAAGGAGCTGTATAAATGCAAGTCTATATACTTACAAGTCTATTTACTATTGTAGCTCAGTTTGACTGAATTGCTCCAGTTTAAACACTGACGTGTGTGCTGTTGTTGCAATCCTCGTTGATCCTCTCTATATGAGGTGCATCATTTCATGTGTTTGCAAAAGAAAACTAATCTACCACTGTACCTGGTTTTACCTTAAAAAGAAGTTCATCTAACTATATATGTTTAAGGCTAGCTATTGAGATCTGGCACTTGATTCAGTGCTGGCATTTTATTTATCAGTATTTCGATGTAAAGCTGCAACTGTTGCACTAACTGTAAGCAAGACAGTATCTGCAGTATGCAGGTACAGTAACTTTCTTTCCTTTTTTATTCTTAAGCAACTCAGTTTAACATAGAACATATTTTAGTGAGGATAATTGGAGCTTGAGTAATAAAAATGATGACAGCAACAAAGCAATGTAGGAGAGCCTGTCTTGCCTAAGATAGAAAACAGGAAGAGGTAGAGCTAGCATTGAACTGAGATTTGGAATGCTGCCCTCTGAACATCCAGAAGAGGGATTAGAGACTAACGGGCTGATAGAAGGTGGACAAGAAGGTTATCTGGCCAGGGGAATGATGACAGAATTAAGACCAAACTGAGTTTGGTAGCATGGGAACTCAGAAGTGAGGAAACGAAGAATACAGAGAAAAGAATACAGATCTTTTCAAATATCCTCTTTACTACTTTAAACTTCTGCCGGAATTTCCTTAAAAGCGAAATCTGAAAAGGATTTTATAATGGCAAACATTTACAGCATGTACATTTTTGATATAATTTCTACTTCTGTGAATACAATGAATTGCTTGTACAAGACTGATTCTTTTACTACTGAAGTGATATATTTCTTTATATCGCTTAAGTAGTAAAAGAACCTCCCCAGGAAGCAGAGTCTGGTGCCGAGGGGGAAAACTCATCCAACACTGGGGGTGACATCACTGAGGCAGTTCAACAACTCCTTGGTGGCAGGGTCCCTTGGATGGATGAGGTCCGCCCTGAGTTCCTGAAGGCTCTGAATGTTGTAGGGCTGTCTTGGTTGACACGCCTCTACAATGTTGTGTGGATATCAGGGCCGGTACCTCTGGACTGGCAGACCAGCGTGGTGGGGATCGGAGGGTGTGCTCCAACCATGCGGGGATCCTTCTTTCACCCCAACTGGTCACAGCAGATGGCCGCCCCTCCCTGAGGCTGGTTTCTTCCTTTTAAACGGGAGTTTTTCCTTCCCACTGTCGCCAAAGTGCTTGCTCATGAGGGGTCATATGATTGCTGGATTTTTTTCTGTATGTATTATTGTAGGGTCTACCTTACAATGTAAAGCGCCTTGAGGCGACTGTTGTTGTGATTTGGCGTTATATAAATAAAATTGAATTGAATTGAATCACACGCCTCAACCTCCTTGGAAAAGTCTATGCCAGGGTTCTGGAAAGGAGAGTCCGTCTGTTAGTCGAACCTCAGATTCAGGAGGAACAATCCAGTTTTCGTACAGGTCATGGAACACTGGACCAGCTCTTTACCCTCTCGAGGATACTTGAGGGTGCATGGGAGTTTTCCTCAACCTGTCTACATGTATTTTGTGGACTTGGAGAAGGCATTTGTTCGTTTCCCTTGGGGTGTTCTGTCTGTGGTGCTTCTGGAGTATGGAGTGTCTGCCCCATTGCTACGGGCCATTTGATCCCTATACAACTATTGCAAGAGCTTGGTCCATATAGCTGGCAATAAGTCAGGCTCAGTTCCAGGTGGGCTGCGCTGGATGCTGGCCTCTCCTTTAGAGATAGGGTGAGGAGTTCAGTCATCCTGGAGGGGCTCAGAGTAGATTCACTACTGCTCCACATTGAAAGGAGCCTGCTGAGGGGTTTTGGGCATCTGACAAAGATGCCTCCTGGGCACCTCCTGGGTGAGGCATGTCCCACCCGAAGGAGGCCCTGAGGCAGACCCAGGACATGCTGGAGAGATTATATCTCTCAGTTGGCCTGGAAATGCCTTGGTGTTGCCCCAGACAAGCTGGAGGAGGTGGCCGGGGAGAGGGAGGTCTGGGCTTCTCTGTTTAGGCTGCTGCCCCTGTGAAGCAGAATAAGATGGATGGACATTGACTCTACATCAATAACTTTGGATTAACTTGTTTCTGTGAAAACAAACTAGTGCTTTAACTTTGTAGCTGGTTGTCACAGCTACAGTACTTCATTTTTATCTTCCAAAGTTGTCAGCAGTTTTATGTGACATACTTACGAGCTGCTTGGTGTCAGGTTGTGTTTGCATCACTTAGGTGATACATTACTTCAGCCTGAAAATTTTTTTTCTCGTCAGAGTTCCAGTGGTGCTCATGTGTCAGCTGTCGCTGTTCTTCATCTTTCTTCCACAGATGGTGTACTGTAGTTCTTACAGAGAATGAGAACTTCAGAGTGAGCCTGGTGACAAGTAAAGGGGGGAAAACAAAAAAGAGTTTAGCAAGATAAAAGGTCCTTTGTTGTTTCGCTATAAAACAACATAAAGTTTGGTGTGTTCAAAACAAAGGAGCGTGCTCTACTGGTAATAATTCCTGGCATTTAAATAAATTGATGTGATCGGTTTTGGCTTTGAAAATGTTGCTCTGTGTCCTTTCTTTTGATTTTCTGCGGAAAAATAAAGAAATATGACAGAGAAGAGACAAATTAAAGGAAAAAGCTGAAGTCCCAACCCTGCAGTGAGTGGATGTAATGGCTCTGCTAAGCTGTGGATGGTGTTTTACTTGTGTCTGTCTCCTGAGTTTGAAAGGTTATTGTTAATCAATACAAAATTACTTTCAGTTGATCACCTTTAACCTACCTGAGTCAGAGATGCCACCTGTCACCAGGCAAGGCAGGAAACTGCTGCCCCAGTGGGCTGCCAAACTTTAAGTTACAGCAGTGGCAATGTGCAAAGTTTGCAGTTGACAGTAGGAGAGACCTGACTTGACCTGGCCCCGCCCTTCTCAACTCATTCTGGTTACTGATTGAATGCAATCTTTGAGCCTGAGCGATATACTGTAATAAACAGCATTTGTACAAATTACGGCCCCTGACCAATACTCACAATGTTTTTAGTTGGTGTCAAAATAGTTATAACATAATTATGATGAACGCTGGTTGGAGAGGCCTCCTGTGAATTGCTGCCTGGTGCCTCAACAGACTTTAGAATTGCTGCTGAACAAAGCGGTCTCGTCCAAAGTCAAAATGCTCCCATCCATATGATGTTAGAAAATGATTTGAATCATATGCTATCGTCTTCGCAGTCATCAGAGCTCAAGCCACCTGAAAGTCTATTTGAGTTTCTGCAGAGAATCAATAACAAGATGCAGCAAAGGTCTTCTTTTGGCATGTAATGGCTCAATACATTAATAGGATAATTTTTTGTCTTTACATTTGTTACCCACCATTAATTAGTTAGAGGTTAGACAAACAAAAGCTCAGTCAGTTTAATCATGCAAATAATGAGCACATCTTTGCATGTGAGCTGCAGTATCAAACTAGCTGCAGGAAAGTACAGGAGACACAAAGGGAGCTTCTTACGTGTTCTAAAAACAGACTTATTTTTCTTTCCTCTTTCCTCGATGCAGCCTCCATTGAGGTCCTCTTCTCCTTTGACGTGGGTAATGGTCCATTGGAAGTTTCGGTGAAAGCCGGATTACCGCTGAATGACAACAGGTGGCATCGCATTCAAGCCGAGCGAAACGTTAAAGAGGCGTCGCTTCGCCTTGACGAGCTTCCAGCTGTCACGCAGGAGGCGCCTGCTGATGGGCACATCCACCTGCAGCTGAACAGCCAGTTATTTATAGGTTTGCAATCAATTCAAAGCTGCTTTTTTTGAGATCCCAACAAAAACAATACAACATTTGGTTTGTACTCATGCAGTTATGATTAGAGATTAAGATTTCTTCCACTTCAGCACAGGCTTGTTGTTGAAGCTGTCAGATGTTTTTCTCCATTTATTTTTTAAACCTTTTCAGATAGTCTGTTTTCTGCTCTCTCTCTTTGTTTCCTTTTTACACTGCGTCCCTTATTTTTACACACAAAACCTCTCTGTGCTCATAGGGTACAATTTCATTGACCCCCTGGGAAGTTGGTGGATTTGCATTCTCGTCACAGAATATATAATCTTCCACATGACTCCACACTTCCCTCATATTGCACAAAGAACATATTGTATTGCCTGATTATTGATCCGAGTTGAAGCTGACAGGTTTAAACAAGTTCACTGTAAAGCGATTCTTGTTTCTAAACCTTACTTCGATATAAGCTTAATAGAGAAAAGAGAAAATCCCCACAAAGTGATAGAAATTCCCTGGGAATGTGCAGAAAAAAAGTCACATTTTTGTGGTCAGTTTCCTTGCAGTAACCTTGGTATAGTGTTTGAACTCAGTCCATTAGTTAAGGTAGTCATTTCCTGACAGGTCCTGATGAAACTCTTGGCCCTGATATGAACCTCATCAACTCTGCAGCCATGGGAAACTGTTTATCTCATCATAACAGTCTTGAGATTGCCAGTTTGGCAGTCTGAGACAATTATAATGTTGCAGAGCATGAACTCTGAGGACAGCTGGAGGTTGTGATGCGAGAACTTAGAAAACAATAACTTTTTGAGTTTAAATTCTGCCCTGGAAGGAAAAAAAATATTTTCCTGTCACTGTCAGCCAACCAGACAGGACAAGCAGACTGTCAGAGCGATTGGCAGCTTGCTAACTTTCTAGATAACAACAATCAGCTTGGTGCTGGGTGAGCAGAGCCACAGCCAGTGAAATGTCAATTTCTTGAATTTTTCACCTGCCAGTTTGGGTTTCTCTGTGCTTCATTTTAAAAATTCAGTATGAAACCGATGACAAGTCTTTTTTTTCTCGGAGGTGCAGAGTATGTTCTGCCATTAATAATAGAATCAGATCAGTCAGTTTCGCTTAAGAATTTGATAACACAGATTGTTTGTCATTCATGCGTGTCTGTACAGTATGAATACATAAACTGTAGAAAACAAATCATATGTACAGTGTTTTAGATTAAGATAAATTAGATAAATAAGATAAAATAAAAAGATAAAACATTGCAAACACTTCAAATATGTCTCCGAAGTTGCATTGTCCTGCAGCAGTTATTTACTCTATTTCACGGTGAATGACAAATATAGAAATAGAAACTTGTTAAAATACAAATTTAGTTACATTCATGACTTTGATAGTTCCAAATATCAAAATGTTTTATCTCTTTTACACCTATTCTTCAGGTAAATCCTAGACAATGTAAGACCAGGTGGCTGAAAATGCCCATAGACTGCCACAGTTAGAAAAGGTGTTTGCTTTTTTAATTAGCAATAGATATACCAGCTTTCAAGAAGTGAACCTTTCTGCACGTGCAACAACAATATTTGCTAGATTTGTTTTATGGAAACTGCTTCTCAAACGTGACGATTTGCCATTTATGCCACTGTGTTTTAAATATATTTTGGGTCTTGGACAAAAGCCGCAATTTTGAACTTGTTCTCCAGGCAACTGTTAAATGTTTAAACATCACTGGGATTATATTATCTCAAGTTGTATCCATTTTGGTGGTTGGCACAGAAACATAAGTGGAATAAAACTGAGAACAGACAAAATTCATTACAGTGTATGCTGTTTTTTTTCTGTGTCTCCTGTGTGTTCAGGAGGCACAGCTTCCAGGCAGAAGGGCTTTCGAGGTTGCATCCGCTCCTTGCAGTTGAATGGCGTCACTCTGGACCTGGAGGAGAGAGCAAAGATCACCCCTGGGGTTCAGGCAGGATGTCCAGGCCACTGTAGCAGCTACGGCTCATTGTGCCAGAATCAGGGTCGCTGTATGGAGAGACCCACCAGCTTCTCCTGCGACTGCAGCTCATCTGCTTACACTGGACCTTTTTGCACCAAAGGTACAGAGACCTGGTCCTCGACCCCAAATATGCACAATGTCAAATAGAAACTTCCATTAAAAATCACTTATAAGGGTTTAATAATATGTATGCTTGGATCATTTTAGCAGTAGTGCCATTCTTGTTCTTTCGCTATCAAAAATCACATAATCCAAATCAGCACAGAAACCTGAGGTATGAGTGTCTCCACCTACTCCTTTGAAATTTTAAAAACCCAATCAGCATCTCTTGAGCAACTGTAGTTGCTGACCTCCAACACAGCCACCTTCATGTACGTTACAGTGCAGCACCTGGAAGTTCTCTATAAATAAAACACATACAGTAATATGATATATAAGTGAGGTCACGCACAGCCGTGCTGGGACACACTCCACACAAGACTTTCCTAATCCTGTGGAGAACTTTTGGAGATATACTCTAGCTGACAGTCAGATTTGGTTTATGTAGATGTACGGAGATCAGTGGTAGAGACCGAAGTACAACCAAAAGTATTTCGATGATGTGCAATAAACTTGTGCTGTTTTTGCCATTGACAAAGCAGTTTTAAAGCTAAGTATTAAGAGATGCATCACAGATGAGCTGTGATGGCACTAGTGTAATTGATTGTGACATGTTGGCCTTTCTGGTTGTATTTATGAATTAGACAGGAATTATTTGCTAACCTTTACCAATCCGTTTGAGAGTGATTGCAATCAGTCCAAGCTGGACAGCGATAAGAGATAGGTTGCCTCCCAATCAAAAGGCAATCAAAAGTGGTCGCCGAGAGGCTGTGTCGCATGAACTATTTGCAACTACTTGTAATCAGTCGGCGAATGTGAAAAATCTCAAGTAAAACTTATTTATAAAACACAAACAAGGTCATAAAGTGCTTAAAATCAAGAGAAAATATAAATAAATAAAACAAATAAATAAACAATATAGATAGGTGATAGAAAGGGTAGTTTGGGAAGCTTGTATCTTGTTCTAACAGCTACCAGGTTTTCCTAGTCATTAGCAGTTTGCTGTCCTATTTTTAGTTTTAAAATCTACTTAAATCCTTTTTAAACTCTGATGGAAAAGGATCAATACCGCTGCTGACCAACACTACTGCATGCAGGTGTATTTGATGTGGTAACTGAGGTCAAACCTAAGCCAAAATGGGCTTCGCATTAATTTTGGCTTGGTACTGGCACTAAGAATGCAAAAGCTTGCAACCTTAATGGCAGGACGAAAGCCAGCCCAGGCAGGAGGAAAAGAGAAGAGCCAAAGGCGAGACTTATGGACGTGGTGAGAGAGGAAGAGCAGTTCTGTTGACCTCTTAAAGGAGCCAAAAGAAGAGGAGGATTTTAAAGTGGAAACCAGAAGCTGTGTGCAGATTTTCAACTGAACATTTCTAACAAATGTTTCATTTTCCGAAAACTGTCAGTAAAGAAACCCCTGCTGGGCATCCTGATGAAGAGATTCTGTCATAACACTAGTGCGTACCCATACTTCTTTTTATTTAAGTTATCAGAGAAATATTGAGTCATCACATCGGCACAGTAACACAGCCTTATGCGTATTCAGTTATTAACAATCCCAGCTGTGTTGCTTGTTGGAACTGTGCATTTTTATCTACAGTGGAAATCATAACTCTGACATCCGACTCTGTTATAATTAGAGAGCCAGATTTGTTATTGGGGTTTTTTTCACCTGTCAGCTGGTTTCCTGTGGCTGCCTTTTCACCAGCTCACTAATTAGGTGTTGTCAATGAAACAGAGGCGCAGCACATTTAAATATATGAATCATTGATATTGTCTCTCGTGAAATTAGTTGTCAGTATGAAGACATATTATTTATAGCTATGTAAATCATACTATACAGTATCTGCAGAATGATTTGGTTCAGTGAAATGACACGACTGGGATAAAATGTTTCTGGGGCTTATTTATCAGGTATAATACGTCTGAAATGGTAAAGAAATACTGATGAAGACGCACTGTTAGCTAAAATCTAAGAGCTCAAGTAAAATCTTTCACAGCTTGTAAATTAATCATCTACATATTAAAATATGATGCCCGCCACAACTACTGCATAACTGCTGTAACTTCTGTGTTTGTAATTAAATTTGTGGACTTCCTCCCTGCAGAGGTTGCAGCCAGCTTTAAGTCAGAAACATCAGTCACCTATGCCTTCAAGGAGCAGATGGTGAACGAGCTGAACAGGAGCAGCAGCGGCAGCAGCTCCTTCCCCTCCTCCATCTACTCTGACATAACCCTAAAAGCAGAAAACGTGTCCCTGAGCTTCAGGACCAGCCAGAGTCCTGCTCTGCTCCTGTACGTCAGCTCCTACCACAGAGAGTACTTTGCTGTGCTGCTCAGCAAGCCAGGTGAGCACTGAGACCCTCTTTGTATTTTTAATAAGGAAAGTGTTTTGGTTTTTTTCTCTTGCATCAAATACTTTGACTTGGCCTTTATAAAATAACCATGACCTTTTGTTGCTTATATTTATAAGCTGTAACAGTGGTGTAGTAGCATAGGACAAAATTGTAGCATTACAGTAGCATAACAGTTTCCTGTTCGTAGCTCACAGCAGTGGCACCCAGTATGGTCATCTGCTGCTGTAGCCCATGTGATTCAGGGTTTGATGTGCTGCTTTCTACATATCTTGGTTGTAATGAGTTGTTATTTGCGTTACTGTTGCCTTACTATCAGCTCAAACAGTCTGCCCATTCTCCTCTGACATCAACAGATATTTTCAGTATTTACTCTTTTTCAGGCTCTCTCTGTAAACCCTAGAGATGATCGTATGGGCAAACTCCCAGTAAATCATCTGCTTCTAAACCAGTAAACCTAAAATGTGAGAACCAGCCCGAACAATCTGTCTGGCACCAGCAATCATGCCTCATTCAAAGTCATTTAAATCTCTTTCCTTACCCATTTTAATGCTCATTTTCATCAAAATGTAGACATGATCATCTTGACCAGGTGTACCTAAAAAAGTGACAAGTGAGTTTTTGAGTCTTATCAAAATAACAGATTTAAATGGATTTCTAAAGCTATTTATTGCTGTTTCTCTAATAGGAATGCAATACAGAATCACATCTAAATCAAGAATTCAGACAATAATCGCCTCATCCATAACTTCAGTCTCCTCTCCATTTGTCATCCTTCTTATTTTCTAATACAACGAGTCTTCTTGCCCTCAGTCACCTTCTTTTCCTATCATCAAGTTCTCCTCTTCTCTATTCCCGTTCACTTCTGTGTTTAATCAGCTCGTCGTGAGTTCAGCCAGAAAAGAGACAAGAGGGGCCCATCTGAGCTGGAAAGGACAAAGAAGGCTGATAGACCTATTGAAAGTGAAATACCACCTAAATTAGCTGTAAATAGACTGCGAATCGGCTGCTTTAATAACCCAGGAGGAAGCTGATGACCAGCAGGTCACACGGTTACCATGGTGATCAGGTAGTCAACATGACATGGCAGTAAACTGAAGCACCCCATTAAAACTCTTGGACAGGCTTTTCCTGGTGAAAAGACTCTGTGCCAAGATTGCAAGCAGCTTGGTTGATGTGTTGCTGCTGCTCCTGTGCTGTTACTGCACCTGTGTAACATTTTCATTTTTGTTGTAGTTTTAAACTGGGAGGTTATGTTTCATCTCATGTCTAAATAAAGATACTTCTGCTGAAATTCAGCACTTTTCTGACTGTCGATAAAAACGATGATCAGAGCCAAGCCAATAATCTACCACCATGTTATAGTCTATGTAACCGAAGCCTAACACTGGGGCACGTGGGCTCAGAAGGTAAAGTTGGTCCCTGTGTTGTGTGCATGTTGAAATGTTCTAGAAAAAAGTACGATATGAAGATTTGTAAAATGGCATTTTAGTGGGAAAGTGCTTTAAATGGTCCGTAAGGCTAAAAAGTACTGCATGTATACCAGTCTACGCACCATTACAGTTTACACCAATCAATATTTTCGGGTCTTGCTCACGAAGGATGGAAAAGTGGATGGTGCATTACACTGCTGTCGTAAAGAGAGGCGAGTGTGAAGTCAAAGCTGATAATTTACTGGTCGATCTATGTTTCTACCCTCGGCTATGGCCATGAGCTGTGAGTAGAGATGGAAAGAAAAAGATCACAGATACAAGTAGCAGAAATGAGCTTTCTCCACTGGGTGCAGGGTGCTGGGACTCAGCCTTAGAGATAAAGTAAGGAGCTTGGTCATCCAGGAGCGTTTAAAGTAGAAGCCCTACTCCTCGAGGAGCTAGCTGGGGTGATTCGAGTATTTGATTTTGGTGCCTCCTAGGCACTCACTAACACAATCTTGTGTTAGTGAGTTCCTGTTTAATTTTGGTAGTCTCTTGTTGCATTATGTTCAGTTTGACTTCCCCTGTTAGTTAGATTTTGCTCAGCTGTGCTCCCCAGGTATCTCCACTCTGTCCTCATCTTGCTTTTGTCAGTTTACTTTTGTCCTTAGTTGTGTTCTCCCTTTTGCAGTGTGCCTTATTTGTAAGCTCCTGATTTCAGCTATGCCTGAGTTATTTTGTATTAAGTATTTTGGCTTCTTTATTTTGTACTGTTGAAATGTGAATTTTTACATTTTTTAAATAATATTTAATCTATAAAAATATTGAAGTAGCGTAGGTGTGCAGTAGCCCTAAGTGAAAAGTTTCAATTCTAGCACTTATGCATGTATTGTTATGTTTAACTGGATCACCCGTGACTAAACAGGAAAGCATGAGACTGAGAATATTATTCATAATAATCTCAATGTTCAAATATTCTTGTAAATTTTGCAGTTATAAGTTTTTAACTTGTCTAACTGAAGATCAAAATTAAGAATTAGTAGTAAATACTCTAAATAGCTTCAGAGTATAGCACTCATGCTCATTAATTCTCTTTTTTTCCTACAATGTACAGCTTGTCTATAGATAAGTAATGGTTATTTCAATTCATGTTTTTAAAACCAATTAAAGTTGTTAAATGCAGCTCACTAAATGTATGACTAACAGTTAAAATTCTAAGCCAGCAGAAACAATTTTTTAATTGTGTTATGGAAATCTGAAATAAATCGACCTGCACAAACAGGTTGTCTTTGTAAAATTAAATTGCTTTGCAAAGGTGCAAACGAAAATAAAGAGCATAACAGCAGTCTGCATGGCTTTTGACAGAGAATAATAACATGCATAGAACCATTAATACAAGTTATCAACCAGATGATCAGAGAATATAGTCAGAACATTATATACAAAAGATAACTTTTACACTTGAGTATATTGTGTATTAAAAGATTATATAAAGGCAAAACATGATGCAATGGAGTCCTCCATTCAGCTTCAACGTAACAAAACCTTAATCAAAAACTTAAAATTTTCCATTGCAGTTAAAAATCTGTTAAAACTATCCAAAAAGGGTTCGAAAATGAGCAGCTAAAAATCAGTTAAATTGTTTACTAACAGTATAGATTAACACTTTAGATAACAATAGAAAGTGCTTTGAAGAGTTGGATTAAACTATCGTTGGATCTGTTCTTCCTTGACTTGATTTGCTGACCAGAAAATGTCTTCAGCTTCATCCTTTTGGCAGTTTTAGCCCACACACATTGAGATGATTCTGGGACTGTTAACATGCTTTGCATTTTATTTGAATTTAAGTGGAAAAGTCAGCTGGTGAAATTTATCTTACTAATACTCAGTGTTCTGTTATGAAGTTAATGTTGTCTTGTAGGCTAACAGCTGTGAGTGAACACGGGTTTTGACAATCCTGCAGGTTAGCTGATGCAGAAGATTTTAGAGCTTAAAGCATTGCATTCAAAAGCTACAATAGTAAAAATTATACTGAATACACCTTGAATGAGACAGTATCATTACGTAATTTACAATAATTATACTTTTTTTTTCTCGTATTAAAAAGCTTGGAATCAAGGGGCTTGTCTCCGGTGGCTGACTGAAATTCCATTTATAAGCTGTGTTTCCACTTTTACGGTTATAATTTGTGAAACCAGTTGTTAAATCAGTGAGGCTCCACCTCCACTTTCAACCATTTAATATCAGACTGCTGAAATGGCAGCATTAATACCTCTTATTTCTTCTTGTTTATCTAATAACGGCACCGCTGAGCACATGTGCTTAATAAGTACATAAGAGGAAACGGGTGCACTGAAATGTGTGATTCATTCGTGGGATATTTTAGCTACCTGGAAGCTGTAAAAGTGAAATAGTGAATTTGACTGTCTGTAAACAGACTTACTCTAGTTTAGACCCATCTAGTAAAAGCATGCAAATGCCTTTTCCCACACTTGAACTGGTATTTATACAGGAACATTTGTTTGAGACAGCATTTTATAGGCTTTCTTTTAGAACGTCTCTACAGCCATTCGCAGCTGACGATAAGGGCAGAAATTAGCCTCAGGCACATACAGATAATATATTTCTAATAAACTGAACAAAAACAATGTTCATGCAAATTTCAAATTTCTTTTTTCCACACAGTTTTATACTTCAGGCACCTGGTGTTGTTAGCAAATGCTAAAGTTGAAAGGTTCAGCCTTAACCAACTTTTACTGCCTACAAGCTTAAAGCTTGCTGACAAACTCTGTCTGTGGAGTCATTTCAGTCTGTCAGCTTGGCAATCACCTCCCTGACTTGTTAACCGTGGTCATTACAGTGTGAACACACTTTATAACTGCTTTTGGCTCACTGCTGTTTCTTCACCTTTAATAAGCATGGTTCAAAAGCCAAACGGGTGTTAAAAGTATTAAATTGTTAAAAAAAAAAAATTATTAACGGAGCTGAAAATATGAATAATGCATGATTTAAAACTTGGCACAGGTTTCTTTTGTGCCTCATTTTTTTTCTGCTGCTCTCACTTTGTCTCCTTTAACTCTAAATAAAACTCACGAACCTCTCCCGTCGTTGTTCTCGTTACCAAATTGTTATTCAAGATATGCCGATATGCATAGGAGTAATCAAGAAATAATGTGTTTAAATTTGCAATGGATGATGGAAATTTTTGCTTTTTAAAAAGGCCTGATCAGCAACACATCTTCCTACAACCAGTGGTGATCAGTCATTATTCATTTAAAAAAGGTGTGAGGAAAATCTAAATACTTATTATTTTGTTTTTTGTTTTTTTAATTGTTTTATCATTGTTCAGTTGCTAATACCCTTGAAGAAGCAGATCTTTTCAATTAATATTTTCTTTAATATATTCATGTTTAAGTAATGAGGCATATACAGAGAAAATTTGATTGGGTCTATTTTTAATATAAATAGGAAGATGGCTTTTAAATTCTGCTAAAGTAGAAGAGTTATGTTTGGAATTAAGTCATGAAGGTTTGAAATGAGGAATTGTGCACTCACTGTTTAGTTACAGTTTTTATAGTCTTGGGTTGGATCCTGTTTTGTCTATAGAGCTGTCTTAATTCTTCGTGACACCTTTATCCTTTATGCTAGGTTTGAACTTCAGCAGACTTTCTAAACTCCCCCTTATTTTAAGCAGAGGCTGACGGATCGCATTTAAAAAGGTTTAATAACGTGAACAACACCAATGTCTAGAGCCGGCAAAAGTGGAAGCACATCAAGTAAATGTGATGAAAATGACAGCAGAGAGTGGACAAGGAGGAAAGTGGAAAACCTTTGCAGAAGAGCAAAAAATCACTCAAATGTTAAAATCACACTGGTGGCAAAATCACGGGAAGAGTGAGTGGCACAACCAGAATATATATGCAGCGGTTTGATGAGTGAATGAGACCAGGCATAAACATAAGATAAACAGTTTTGAGACATGACTAAAACTGTTGACTGGATGTAGACACTCCCTCGCTTCATAATTTGCATGTAAATTTGCCATTTCCACCTCAAGTTATTAGACATTTGCAATTGAGACATTTCCAGGAAAGAAGTGCAATTTTCATTAGCACAGAAGTGGAGGAAAGGACATGTGAGCAGACCATTATATAGCTGAAGCTACTAATAACATCTCCCGTAAAGTTGAAAAGGTAAACTGTACGTATTGACAGAGGTGCGTGTGTTTTAAAACAGAAAGATTAAATGGTAATGATATTGAATGCGAGTGCAAATGTAAATCTCGGCTGTTTTTGTTTTGTATGAAGCATACTTTTTTTTTATTTCCTCTTCATCTTATAAAGTTCAGCATGCTCTTGAAAATGAGCGTGCACATATTCTAGAATATGCATGAGGTTCAGCCACCTACATACAAATCAATTGGTACGAAAAAAATTCCAATACTTAATTTGGTATTTTAATATATAATACCAGCTTATTAAGAGAAAGGCAGGCACAATGAGTCCACACAATGGGCAGATATGGCGAGGGGGAGGATGCATGGCGACAATGAAAACTGTATTTTTGAATGTCTTTTGTATGTCTTTAGTTATCTAAGGTCATTTTAGACAACATTGTCTTCAACTACAGGAGCTTTAGAAGATTCATTTCAAACATGTATTCGTGTTATTCAGTCCTGCCTTGTGTGCCACACAGAAACAAAGCAGTTTACTGTGCTGTTGTTAAACACAGACAACCTAGAGGTGAGGTACAGACTGGACAGCAGCAAAGATGCAGAGATACTGAGGAGCAAAGTGAAGAACCTCGCCGACCGACAGCTGCATGTTGTTACCATCAGTCGACTGGCAGACGTTGTCTCTGTGCAGGTAATACACGCGCGCAAACAAAAAGCACTCAGCCCGTCTTCTTAGTCGATAATAAACAATAAGTCGGGCTCTGTCAGCAGAAAAAGCAGCAGACGGCAGGGACAACCTCCATGAAACACTCAGATACAATAAAGTGATGCAGTGAAAGATGTGGATGAAAAGCATATCTTAAAGTTTCTTTTCTGTACATTCAGGGACACAAATGGCGCTGTACAATGATCATAGTTTTCTACCTATTTCACATTTACAGTGTGTGTTTTTCAGGTAAAACCTCTCTGAAAATCTGTATTTTGATTATGTAATTTGTTGTATATACCGAAGTACTTACTAACTATTTAAGTGTTGGCGTTTATTTGAAAGCCCATTTTGAAGGGAAACCTTTTATTTTCTGTCAGATTGACCAGAATGCCAAAGAGGACTTCAACCTGACATCTGGTGTAGAATTCAATGGCATAAGGTCGCTGGTTCTTGGCAGAGTGCACGGTAAGTGAGACAGCAAGGCCTTTCAGGCTGAAGAGCACTCAGACGGAATTATTTTTTCTGCCATATCAGACAATAAGGCTTTGAAAACTTTCATCACGATGGTTCCCTCACTGGAGGCGGTGTTGTCTAGACTCTAGGGTATGTGCGACATAAGGTTTGCTTTCAGTTTTACTGCACAAAATGACAAGAACATAACGGTAAACTGCAAACTCCATCCAGGCCAGAAGCAACTATCTCCTGCTGTTAACTTAACACCAGCTTTACTGCAACTTTACAACTTTACTACATGCTAACCATAGACCAGGGGTCTCTAACTCCAGGCCTCGAGGGCCGGCGTCCTGCAGGTTTTAGATAACGCCCTGGGTCAGCACACCTGAATCAAAGGATTAGTTCATTAGCAGGCCTCTGGAGAACTTCAAGACATGTTGAGGAGGTCGTTTAACCATTTAAATCAGCTGTGGTGGATCAAGGACACATCTAAAACCTGCAGGACACCGGCCCTCGAGGCCTGGAGTTGGAGACCCCTGCCATAGACAGTATATGAAATGGAAGCTGCTGTGACATCACCCACCGGTTCCTGAAAGACTGAGACGAATGTTTCTGCTACTGGAATTTTTGTTTGCATACAGTTTTCTGTTTTTTTCCCTCCTGACTTAAATAAAACTTAAATAAATTGCTTCATACATTTTTAAGCAATTAAAAAAATGCCAGATGCAGCAAAATACATTGCAAGTTAAACATTTTTTAAACAAATTTATCAGATGCTTCAATAAAATCCACATTTTATAAACATTTTATTTTTCTGGCAACTCTTTCATCGTTCAGGCGTTTAAGGGTTAAAGCTGTGTGTCCCGACTCCAGCCAAGCAGCTAAAGCTTGACTTTCAACAAATAACAAAACCAGTGATCTCAAATGCACTGAGACTCATTTCAGGGTCACGTCACGGGCAGAAAGTACAGAGGCGACAATGAGCCAAAGAACAGAAAAGCTTATTTGTGGCTTCACGCTTTCTTGAGTATTTTTGGACCTTTTTTGTTTTGATTTTGTTGTTGCTGTTTTGTTGGATTCTCAGGTAACCTTGTTTTTGCTCCCAGTCATTTGTCACCATTGTTTGTACTATTGTTTTGTTTTTGTATTAAAACATTTGATCATTCGTAACAACTAAATGTACAACATTAGCATCTTTAATGGAGGGTTCACTGATGCCAGTTTTCACCTCATTGCGAAACTGCATCAGTAACCTCATCATTGTCATCTTCTCCAAGTAATTATGAGTGCATTGCAGTGGAGTTAATAGACCTCGGACTATTT
>VOQK01036928.1:9555-21155 GCA_015052645.1 Benitochromis conjunctus
GATTTGACTGAAGCATCAGAGGGTTCAGTACTCGGTGACACCTGCTGGTACAGACAGACTTAAATGATTCGTCTTTTTTAAATCATGGCAGGCTGAATATATTTCAGGTTGTGGCCACATCCATCGGCAGGTATCCTGCTATGGGCAGCTGTAGCTGATAAACCTGTCCAACATGTTTACGGTGCCTTTTGGAGCATTTTTAATGGAATTGTCTCAATATAATAATTAATATTATGGCTCGTGAGGTACAGAAAGGAAAAAAGTCCAAGTAGGACAATTTTTGGATAATCAGGAATCTTCTTACCCTCCGCTAAGATAAAAGCTGTTCATTGAGAGCCATAGATCTAGTTTTCTAACACTGACAGTGCTATTAAGGTGACACAATGGCATCACACACTGGAGGATGCTACAGAGATGACCACCGACCCTAAAGCTTCCTGGTAAAATGCCGCCTCCTGTTTCAGTTAAATTTAGTAGAGGGTACTTACAAAAAGTACTTTCATAACATTTCATAATTGTTTTTATGGTGGGTGATTTTTTTAAACAAGTCACTCATCTGGATTTATCTCGATATGCAGACACAGGCAGCTGGTTGTGTTGTTGGTGGTTTGTGCACAATTTAAATAAATTATCTGACAAATAATATGATTTGCTGTGTGGTACAGATTGCCTAAGACGTCTATGATCCAGCTTTGGTGAGCAAAATTAACGTATTTTATTGGTCTGCTACTTAGAATGAACTAGCAGGTCTGCACTTTTTACTCCTGCAATTTAAGGCTTGCTACAATTTTGTGGCTAGTGTCACATGACTTAGTCCTTGGCTCAGTCATGGCTAGTGATAACTTTGAAGTTTGAATTATTATGTAAAATTAAACCTACAGTTGAAGCCCGTGGAGTAACCAACTCTAAAAAAAATCCTCACATTAGCTTTTTTCTGCTCATATTCTCATTGGATTTCTATCAGAGTAGCTTTTCATGACTCACAGATACTGGGCCTCGATGCAGCGCCTCAGGCTGAAAAAAACAAACATTTTAGTTCTTCCCCTTTTAAGCCAGGTTTCTTCTGATTGGCTGCTGCTTGCAAACAAAGACGTCTGCACTCACAGCTATAGCTGTGTGCCTTAGATAATCTTATTATTGCCATTGCAACTTTGTTCATGTTTAATATTAATATCCAGCACTGCAACAGCTTATATATGACAGAGAATAAAGCAAAAGCAGAAAAGATAACATTTTGCGGCAGCATATGACTGTGACTGTGCACTTCTTTGACATGTCTGGGTTTAGACATTTTCTTGAATCACTTCTGTGTGCTCCTAAAAATATATATCTATTGTGACGTTCTTTGATTGGTGCCCAGCGCTGGTTTGGCTCTGAACACGGGATTTGTGTGTAGAAAAAACAAGAAAAAAAAAGCAGACTTAAAAAAAAAATGATGGCTGGGGAAAAACCTGGTGTAACACGGGTCCTCACAAAAACCAACACACACAGAGGAAGCAGCCAGCTCCAGAGAAGCACAGTGGAACAGTTTTGTCTGCTGGTGTTTGAACACAGCTTCATCAGCAGAAGGTTTAGCTCTCTGTCTGTAGTCCAGTGGGCCTGTTGCCATGAAATTAATGAGACTTTATGGGCAGCAGTCCCAGAGTCAAAGCACACACACACAAACCCGTCCTCCACATGTGGTTGCTCTCATTGTGTGGCTGTGTTGCATTGTTGCTGTCTGTGCTGATAAAGCTACAGCTCACTGATGCTGAAAACAGCGTACTGCCACTGTGAAGATATCTGGGGTCCAGGCTTCACTCTGACAGGGCAGAATGCTAAAACAAAGCGCTATCCAAACTTAGCCAGACCTTGTACACACTTTGTCTGTTTGGAGTCATTTTATATCTGTTTATATTAATGTCCTCTCACTCTGTACAAACGTTTTGTACTAATTTGCGTCTCTTTGTGGCAAGTTTGTTTCTTTGGAGTAATTTTGTGACTCTGTAGTAATTTCCTCTCTTTGTGGCACATGTTTTTGTGTCGTGGTGCTGGGTCATTCCACCCAGCGTTTTGACTTTTCTTGTGTTTTTGTCATTTTGTATTATGGTTAAAGTGCACTTTGTTAGTCTAAAGTTTATTCTATAGTACCTAGGTTGTTCTGATGAGCTTTTGATTATTAGATTCCCCCTTGTGTCTTTGCCCTTTGTGTGTCTGTGTTGATATAGGTTGTGTGAGTTCTTGTGTCTTGTTTTTATTGCGTTTTCCCCTGCCTGCCATGTTTATCCATGTTTCCCCATCATGTCTGTCTGCGCCTCTGTGCGTGTGTTCCCGTTACTTCCTGTTTTACTTTGGTAGTCTCCTGTCTGTGTGCGCTATGTTTTGCTTTGCTTCTCTTACTTTGAAGGTACCTCGTCTCATGTGTTATGTTTAGCTTTGCACCCAGTGTCTTGTTGAGTGTAATTTGCCCCAGCTGTGTTCCCCATGAGTTTCCTGTTCCCTCCTCGTTCCCGGTGTATTTAAGTCTTTTGTTTTCTTCTGTCCAGCGTTGTGATGTCCCTCATGGTTGTGTGCCTCTCTGTGTTTCCCCACTTGCACTCACATTCACACTTTTGAATAATTTAGAATTATCAGTTAACCTAACCCCACTAACTACATGTCTTTGGACTGTGGGAGGAAGCCAGAATACCCGGCGAGGAGCCAGGAAACGGGCGAACATGCAAACTGTGTTTTTGGAGGAAATTTGAATCTCTTCATAGAAACCTTTTTCCATTTTGTTGTAATTTTATGCCTCTTTGTAGCATCTTTTGGTCTTCTTTTGAGTAATTTTATATATTTTTATAGTAACTTTTGGTCTTCCTATGCCAATTTTGTGTTTCTCTGTGGCAAACGTTTGTCTTTTTGGAGCAAATGAATATAATCTTTGTAGCATTTTTGTGTCTCTTTGGATTAAGTTTCCCTTTTCAAAGCTTTGGAGTGATTTTATGTATTTTTTATGGCTTCTTTGGAATAATTTCATGTCTGTAGAAATTTTATATTGCTTTGTTGTAATTTTTTGTGTCTATGAAGGAATTATATTAATTTTGTGTCGCTCAGTTAAATGTTTTGGTATGAATTTATGTTTTTATAGTAACTTTTTCTTTTTTTTTTTGTACCAATTTTGTTTTTCTTTGTGGCAAAGTTTGGCTTTTTGGGGCAATTTAATTTATCTTTGTAGTACATTTGTGTCTCTTTGTAGTAACTTCCCCTGTTCTTCAATGGTACTCGTGGCCATTGATCAACAGTCTTTGATCAATGATCAGTGGGCTTTGATCAGTAGTTGTTGATCAATGGTCATGAGAATTTGCATATTAATGATAAGTGAACTGACCTCCAGCCCATTGTTCCTTCAGTGCTGCTAGTTTCAGTCATTGTGTAAATGTGCTGTTTATAAGGTTGGAAACCTGCAGTCAGCTGAGACTGAAGAAGTCACCTGATGATGATGATGAAACGTTTCTCCCACTGAAAACGTCCAGATGAACACAATCAACCTTTTGGGATTTACATACCTGGATGATTGAGCATGCATCAACACTTTCCCCCTTCAAAGCAACATTTTCATTTTTTTCTGTTTCAGTAATTTTGCATTTTGGACTAACTTCTTTCTAACTTTTTATAATTTTGTGGTATTTGTGTAGCTTTTTTCTAGTGATTCCTCTGTTTCATCAGTATTTATGATTACACTTGGCATTTGTGTTTGTTTTTGCAGCATATCTCATGAATGCCCATCCACTAGAAACAGAGACCAAATGCCCCCAAAGTCCTGGACCAGTGTCCACTAAAGCCATTTAGTGGTTCTTTCATGTCTCCATTAAACAACGTGAACTTCTCCTGGAAAGGAGACATTAACCCGTCCTCAACAGTTAAAATCTACACATAATTTATATAACAAAGCATGTGTTACATGCACACACACACACAGTCCTGCTGACTCAGCGTCATTATCATTTTTGTCCCATGTGGTTGCCGTGGTGACTGCATCATGTGGTCAGGAAAGTTGAAGCAGATCAATTAAATCCTCATCTGTTATGCTTAATTGATTGATTAGTAGCTCTAATGGACGCCATCTTTAACGAGCCATTAGCTAATTGGCTGGAGCTTTAAAGAGCGGACTGTGAGTGTGTGTGTGTGTGTCTGTGTTTGACTGAACTGACACAAGACTGTGTGTGTTTCTTTATTACAGATATCAATAATAATAAGTCAATTGATTAGTAGAAAGTGGAAAATAAAGGAGATAGAGAGGGTGGAGAGTTGAGCAGATATAAGGTACTTCATTTCCCATCATACACCGGTTGGACATAATGAGTAGGACCTTTTTAAAACTTGGATTAGATATTTATGCTGTTTATTAGGTATGGATTTGTGCACGTAGGTCATTAATACTAGAAGAATCCAGGATTATAATAGCTAGGTTCTGGATTAATCCTGCTTTAACATCCTGGGTTTGGGTATTAAGAGTATTCAGACTTTCAGTGGTTTATCTTTCAACTAGTTCAAGATTAGACAACTATTAGAGTCCTGGGGATTAAGATAATCCTGGATCAGAGCGATTATTTATACTACTGTATATTACACTTACAGCACAATCATCTCATGACTACGCTGTAAGTTTGTTCTAAATTTCAGCATTTTAATTCTGCAGCCATTCGGGATTACAACAAATCCTTCATTAGAGAATTTAGTTCTTGGATTTAGCACTTAGACCGTGAATTAGTACTGGATTAAAGTATTCAGGCAGTAGATAAGATCGTAGTTTACGCTGAACAAAAGCTGATTTACAGTATTACAAAAATACATGTAATATAAATATTTGAAATAGTTTAATACTGGATCAGAGTATTTATATTTATTTATATGATACATTAATCATTAATTAATTTTCAGACCAAGCTATTCTTAATGCACCCGTTCACACGACTGTGTAATTTCATTGGACGAATTGGTGGCATTTATTTTTTAGAAGCAGCTCGATTTTCCTGATCCAAATAAACAGATCTGACCAATCAGATCACTGCATTTGGCAACAGGAGCACTCGTTACTCAAAACGCATACTTGTACTGAATACTTAATGATATACAAATAGTAAAATAATACTATTTCACCTCAGGCACTCAGCTAGATGCTGCCGTGGGTGAGTCGGCTGTTGTCCCCAACTCTATTATTGCTGAAATATTTAAGTAGTTCTGGATTTAGGAGTTTTTAGAAGTATCGTTAGTGTTCAATACAGAATTTAGCTCTAAGACTAAGCATTAGAGCTTAGTCTTAGAGCTGAGTTGATTAAATCCTAGTTACTCTATCAAGTAAGTTTTCTATCCTTAAATGAAATACACCCCTGTTTTAGCTCTATGTCAAACTTTAGAGCACAGATTAAGATGGCTTTATTGTTTCTTAAACAACATGTTAGCATTGACATCATGTAGCTAAGTGATCAAACTGTCTGCCCAGGGATTAGTCTGTAACTAAACAATTTTCACTGGTGGACTGAGGCTTCCTCAGGGATGTGTGCGCATTTTGGTCTGGCTTTGTCTCTGGAGAGCAGACACTTTTGATTCACTGCTCCATGGCAACTGTTGCCAGTTCCTATTAGAGACATCAGCTGTAAATAAACTGGGCCAGTGGGACATGCCTATCACCTGGAAACAGGCTAAATGAAATATACACTCCAAAGACATTTCAGAGGAATTGATAATTCTGGTTAGTGTCTAATGTCTGGATGGATATTATTCCTTATTTGAGCTCTTTAGGGATGTGCGGATTCCGACCTAAAAAAATCAGTGATGAACAACACATCTCGATCTGGTCTATTCTCTGGAGAGGGCATATTATTAGCTTTTGAGAAGCTCAGAGAGTAGTCCAGTCCACGTGGGATTTGTCTGCGTCTGTTTCATTCAAACAAAAATCAAAAAAATGTAAATAAGAAAGTAATAAAGTCATTAAGTGATGAGGATAATAATTAAAAATGACATTCTTCTGCAGTGAACGGCTTCCCATAGTTATTATTTTTTTGGGCTGAATCTCTGAAGGGAAGTGGTTAATTTTCTCCTGAGGGATTGTGGGTATTTTCATCTCAACAACAAACACTCAGAGCCTCATTAACGTCAGCTCAGGGGGAGAGAAGGTTCAGTGCAGCATAATCCCTGGCCAACTCGTTCCTGCTGTACGAACGTCAGATCAGCTCATCCAAAGTGAGTAAACATCAACGGTTAACTTTAAAATGTGCGGACGATGCGAAGAACGTAACCATGCATCCAAATTCAGATATGAGTCACAATGTGACTGGAAGAAGGTAAAAGTGGGAGCAAACTTTCCATGTGTTATTTAACTGTTAACTGTGCACAGGTGTGTACAATTGCATGTCTTTAACGTGTCGATGCCAAATAACTTGCAGTGGTCATTATAGTATTGTCAAAAAATTGGTTTCTAAGACAAATGTTAGGTAGTTATCGGTCTGGGAACCTGTTGGCTAGTTGCTTATCTTATCTTTGGGACTGATATTTCAGGGCTTGTGGGGTAGCCAGGGCATCCTGATAGCAGACTTCCTGTTCCATGTACCGGTCATTGTCCAGCATGTCTTTTATCCTGTCTTCCTTCTCTCACCCCAGCCGGTCGGTGCAGATGGCCGCCCCTCCCTGAGCCTGGTTCTGCCGGAGGTTTCTTCCTGTTAAAAGGGAGTTTTTCTTTCCCACTGTCGCCAAAGTGCTTGCTCATAAGGGGGTCATATGATTATTGGGTTATGCTCTGTATGTATTACTGTAGGGTCTACCTTACAATATAAAGCGCCCTGAGGCGACTGTTGCTGTGATTTGGCGCTGTATAAATAAAATTGAATTGAATTAAAATACAAATGTAGATAAGAAAGAAAGCTTATCAGACATCTAACAATAATCGATTCATAATTATCTCCACCTTTAACATTACATTTCCAAGACTCTCCACAAGGACCGTTTACCTGCATTTATGCAAGGAGTGCTCAGATGTGATTGGTCAACAGAATTCACACTAAACACCAGAAACTTTCTGGTACCAAAAATCTTGTTGTGCAGATTTTGAATGTTTATGTGCAGATGTCTGTTTATAGAGATAAGGAAGGGACTGACAGAAAAAGAGAGAGATTTATTTAAATCTTGTACTGTCTATAAATTCTCCTCCAAATCCAGGAAACAATAGAAGTAACCGAGAAAGAAGAGTCTTAAGAAGTTTCTTAATCAGACACAAAGTTTGAAACCAGAAGTTTTATCAACAGGAAAACACACAGACCCAAAACACACAACAAAAAAACACAGATATCAGAATTCATTAGAGACAACAAGAGTGAGCGTTATCTGTCTGAAGACTCTCAGTGTGTGTTTTTCTTCCGTCCCTCTTAAATGTGCTGTTAATGGGCCCTCCCATGACGACCATCATTTATTAATAATTCACACAGACCACTCCCTTCAATCTGACTAGGTCCCGTCTCTTTGAGAGGTTCTCATGGGTCCAAAAATCGGAGATGGACTGGCTTTGCAAACCAACTTATTTTGCAGTTTTGGTCCAGAGTATTTGAATATTTTGACTGATATTGATCATAATGAACTCAGACCTACTCCGATTGAATGTGCATGAATACACACAAATACACACACACCAAAAAGTCAGAGCCAGTCAGAAAGTGCATCAGTTTTGGTCAGCACATTTTGCACCGAGCATGAACCTCAACATAAAGCAATGCCTCTTAGATCAATTTACTGTTAGCACTCAATGTCTTTTCTTGCAGTCTTTCCAAAACAAGATAAAACAGCACCCATCCTGGGTCAAAATATCAACACTGACTTTGTATATTACAAGGTACTGGTTCCCAAACTTTTTTTTGCTAGGCCCCCCCTTTGTTTTACAAACACATCCTCCAACCACACTCACCCATATTTAGTTTTCAAACTCCAGTACAGTTTATTTCACACCTCAAACATTTTGTAAAAAATTAAACAAATAAAATTAAGCTGCAATAAATTACAGGTAGCAATAAAATAAACTACTACCTCTTTTATGTAACAGAAAAACAAAACATCTTTATGGTGTGATTATTTTATGTGAAGTTGTTGTTTTCTTCCTGTGTAAGAATATTCAACATTGCTATCAATACATTTTTCAAAAAATGCCTCTCTGTGCAAAATGGGTGTAAAAACATAAACACTGTGGGAAACTGTTTGTCCGTGATTTGGACAGCCCAGACTGCTCCTGACTCAGGGGAAACTGTCGGGGATGCCTACCTCAGCACCAACCGTTGTGCAGGTGAAGCCAAAGGCGAGAAATGCTTCATCATATTTTCTAGTCTTTGGTTTGGAAACATATATGGACATGTTTCATCTTCTGCTTTGCGTTTGTGTGGGAGCCCCGTCAAAAACCTGTCCATTATGCTAGCAGTGTCCAAGCATTCTTTTTTTTTTTTAAATTTTACCCCCTGCAATGGCTCTGCACCCCCCACTTTGGGAACCACTGTTATAAGGAAAGTTTCTTAAACCTGCATTCTTTATTATTATTCCAACAAGGCCGCTCTTCTGGCTGCAAGAAGAAATCAGTCAGATAGAAATAAAGGCTGTCCAAATACTGAAGAACTTTCAGTCTTTAGACTTCATGATTTTAAAAATCCTCGTTTTCACATTCAAGGTTTTTAATTAGAGTCCCCATTATACTATAGTGTTATATTATCCATTATATTTCATATAAAACACTTGGCTTTCACACTGCTGGCTTACTTGTTGTTCCTAGAGTATTTAAAAGTAGAATGGGAGGCAGAGCCTTCAGTTTTCAGGCCCCTCTTCTATGGAACCAGCTCCCAGTTTGGATTCAGGAGATAGACACTAGCTCTACTTTTAAGATTAGGCTTCAAACTTTCCTTTTTGATAAAGCATATAGGTAGGGCTTAATCAGATGATGGTGACTCATCCTAAGTTATGCTGCTATAGGCTCAGACTGCTGGGGGACTTCACATGATGCTCTGAGATTTTTCATTCATTCACCTCTTTTCACTCTCAATCTGTTTACATGGTGCTCCTGCAATGATTAGCATTTACATTTTTTGTCCTGTAGTTTGTGTTTTCTGCTGTTTGTTGGTCATGCTCTCTTCAATCTCCCCCTTTTTTCTTTTCCTTCTCCTCCTCCAACTGGTCGCAGCAGATGGCTACCCCTCCCTGAGCCTGTTCTGTTGGAGATCTCCCCACGATTGCCAAGTGCTGCTCACAGGAGATCATCTGATTGTTAGGGTTCTCTCTCTAATAGGGTCTATTGTTTTATCCTACATGTGCCTCGACAACATAAGACCAGCTGAACAGAAATAAACTGAATTACACTGTGTGTGCTCAAACATTGTGTTGAGCTATAAAAAAGAAAGGTGATGTTTTTTGATAAAAAAAAAAGAGCAAACTGATGCCTCGTCAGTCAAATAACAATAAAGTGAATGTTTATTCCAACAAGATGCAGTCAAAAGGTTTAACCCCCTCGGTGAATACTTGGAATTTGTGAGCCTAGGCTAAATAAATCCGTATTGACACGACCTGACTTTAATCTTTGTTCGCTGTCAGTTTTCAGCAGCTGTTCAATGTTTTTATGCTTTGAGTCATTGATTATATTGATCTCTGTTAGGGAAGGGACCCTGCGCCAATGAAAGGCCTGAATGACTCTTGTGACCTGGATCAGCCATTAGAGACACCGTGTACAAATGAGTGTGGGAAACAAACATCTTGAATCTGAGAAATCAATGTATTGATTTGGTGATGGCCGTGTGATTCTTGTATTTAAGTTGTGAGGTGGTCAAATGAGAATCAGCTGAGGTAATACTGTTGTACCATTGTCTCAAAGATGCCCTGAAGCACGTCAAATAAGGCTGTAAACACGACACATGAGCCTAATGTTTGTCTGTATCAGACTTGTACAAAGGTCAGCAGCTTATGTTTACTTTTATAAGGAAAAGCTTGTAAAAGTCCTTCAGAGAACAACCAGCAAAGGTCCCTCTCTCCACGCTGCATGAATATTAACTGGATCTGAATCATCACACAGGGGCTTAAATGCTTGAGAGAATACGCAGCGCTCGAACATAAGTCTTCTCTTTCTCTACAAACTAATACCACTTTTTATTTTTTTAAACATGAACACAATGGGGTGGAATAAAATGCTAACTCTAGGCTATAAACAAATAAAAGCATTTCACAGTACTCCAGTGTCACTATCAATAACCCAGTGTGTGCTGGGATGATCTTAAATGTCCTTGAGAAAGACTGTAGTCTTCCAGGAAACAAGTTTTCCAGGACACGTAAAAGCCTTTACATATTTGGCATTTAGCTGCATTTTTCATATTGTTACATTAAAGTTTGTTTTAACCACGTCTTATTCCAGGCATCAAACCAAAAATCCATTTAAAAACTAAACATAACAACATTTTAGGACTTGATCCTGCATGTTTTATGGTGACGGTTAACTTGTCCTTGCTAAAACAGGCTGGCAACTAGTCAACAGGCTGCGAACACTAATCAGGTTCTCTAGACTGTTAACCCTGGGAGGTATGCTGCCACCTCTCCCTGCACTTCAGGAGGACTATGGACATCCGTTGAATCTGTCAGTGGTCAATATACCGCTGGCCTAAGTGTCAGAGCTCCGACACTAAAGCACACCTCACGTGCAATGGAGAGATGCAGCAGACAAACAGTAATATATGTATCTGGATAAGAACCTGCTGCCCTTTCAAAATATGAGGCTTGTAATGCTGCGCACTTTGAATTATTTTGCCAACCAGATCAACAGAGCGTAATCTCCCACTGGACCATCTTCAGGCCAACAGCGATTAATCTAAATATTGATGTTCTAAAAAGCTCAGCTTAGCGGAAATAGAGCTAATAAAAATCTGTAGCATGTGACAAAGACAACTGATTAGTTCTTTGGCCTTTTTTTTGGAGAGTCATCACAACAAACAGATAAAGGGTTTGTTGGATTTTAGTTTTTAGTGCAATTTTAGTTTTGTTTGAAGTTTAAGGAAGTGTTGTTTTAGTTTTACCGTACGTGTACTGTACCGTAATCTACGTATCGTGCCAGTACATATCTAGTCCTCCCTCCCTCCTCAGCCGCTCTCCGTTAACTGCGATCGTCTGCCGCCAAGTTGGTTTATCTTTTATTTAACTATATTTACTAATACAGTATTTTGATGTTTGTTTCTTATTTAAAAACATGTTTTTTTCCATTCTTTATGATATTTTGGGGACTTTTTGGGAGGGCTGGAACGGATTAATCTCATTTCCATTATATTTCGGGTTACGAGCTCGGTTCTGGAACGGATTAAACTCGTAACCCGGGGTTCCACTATATATAAAAAAAAAAATCCCCTCTCGCCCCTGCGGGCGGTGTGTATCCTCCAAGCTCGGGTCCTCTACCAGAGGCCTGGGAGCTTGAGGGTCCTGCGCAGTATCTTAGCTGTTCCTAGGACTGCGCTCTTCTGGACAGAGATCTCCGATGTTGTTCCTGGGATCTGCTGGAGCCACTCTCCTATCTTGGGAGTCACCGCACCTAGTGCTCCGATTACCACTGGGACCACTGTTACCTTCACCCTCCACATCTT
>VOQK01036929.1:0-16232 GCA_015052645.1 Benitochromis conjunctus
GCCAGATGGCAGCATGGTGAACAGACTGGCTGAGATGGGCATTGCCTTGTAGTGTCCTCTGGGCTGTGCAGACACCTCCCTGATATTGTTGCTCTTTGGTAGAAAAAAAAATGTAATAAAACTCACTGTGAGTAGCTACAACAGCACATTTGTTATAATTTGATGAATCAAACATTTAAATATTAAATAGTATTAAGGGAGACAGGGTCAAATAAGTGTAAACTTCTTTTTACTCCTTTTCAACTATGGAAACTGCGTGGTATACAAAGATATTTGTGGCAATTCTCACTTTGCTTTTTTATGTCTACAATGTATTTTGTTGTGATTTTATTTATATTTACATGTTTGAAATAAAACAGTCAGTCGACGTAGACAGTTTGATGTAACTGAAATACTTTCAATGCAGAGAAATGACTCAAAGGTTTTATAACACTGTCTTTGCTCACTTATAGATCGTTACATACACATGTCTGAGCTGTCCGATACACACAGATCACATTATATGTGCATGTGGGGTTTGAAGTACTTTTAAGTACAGATGAGATAACACCTTATCATACCATCATCATCAGAAGTGAGCATATATGCACTCTTATCTCTTCCATGTAAAGTTTTGAATATATCCCTATAATCATGAGTGAGGGGTACAGGTTAATCTGTCCAGGGCTAACATATGGTAACTAACCTACGGTCAATTTAGAATCCACAATTAACCTAATTCCATATCCAGCAGATCCCAGGAACAACATCGGAGATCTCTGTCCAGGAGAGCGCAGTCCTAGGAACAGCTAAGATACTGCGCAGGACCCTCAAGCTCCCAGGTCTCTGGTAGAGGACCCGAGGATAGACCGCCCGCAGGGGCGAGCGGGCAATTTTTTTTTTAATATAAATATATATACAATCAAAAACAAAACACCATCATGCTGTACACATTTGTAAACCTTACATACATGTATATAATAAAAGTGTACTTTTTATTTAAATCCATGGCTGTTGTTGCATAACAACATCAAAAGCAGTGTAACTGAATCTGATACCCTTATTGTTACTTTACCTGCATTAAGGCTTTGGAAATCCTCTCCAGATGTGCAGCAGAGTTGAGCATCACAGAGACAAGCGGTCCTAAGATTTTTAAGTAGCCCAAAAACACGTTGAGAACAAAGAGCTTCTTCTGGTCATCAGAGGTCCTCATCACTCTGGGTAGGGAGGTGGCCAAAGAGTGGAGATTCTCAGATAAGATCTCAGTGAAGGTCTGAGTGCCACTGCTGCTCTGATTTCTCTGGGATACCTCTCTGAGAGCAACTTCACACCTAGAGGAGAAAACAGCAGTATCAGTAAACATCTTGTATCCATTAATTATGACTAATTTGTTCCTTTTCTTTATAAAAATATCAATCAAATCAAACCTCTGTCTGACTCTAGGTTCCACATCATTGATTGCTCCCACCAGTGCTTCTAGTAGAGATCCTACACACTCAGTCAGTGACCGACTACATCTGGCCAGCAGGTGATCGGCCAACTCCACCATTGCTAGTCTAACCCTCCAGTGCTGGTGCGCTGAAGTGCATGAGATTATCTTCTTGAGCAGCACAGACAGCTTCCCTGCCGTGTTCTTCACCCACTCCGGTGTCCGATGGACTATCAGCTGTACGATCCTCCCCAGGTCTGCAGAGGGAGTCTGATAGGACTCAGTGGACTGAAGCTGGACATCCTCCATGACAAGCCCCACAGTCCTGGACCAAACCTGACAACAGGTGATCACATAAACAGATCACTGCAGTGCATTTGTCCTACGATATTATCACATTTTCCTTTAGTCCTAGAAAGATTAGACACACCCTCTTTGTGCTCTGTAAATGAAATGTTTAGGTCAACTAGTATCTTCTGTATAATGCTGAATTATTCATCAAACAATAAATCAATCAATCAATTCTTTCTATATATGATTTATTAAATGCTCAAGTCAGTTAACAAGCTAAATGTTCACTTGTGAACTATGAAATTTTATGTGATCATTGATTACCTATGATGACTATCTTCTAATATAATGTTAAGCCATTATTGTGCTGTTGTTGTAAATCTGATTAACAAACATGTGGTACCTTGATGGCCTGGACTGTGACTGCATGGCCTTGCCTCAGATCTCCTGTAATGATCCTGGCCGTAGCACTGGTGATTCCAGGTAAAAATGATGCCATGGCGCTGCCTACAGAACATCGCTCCTCTGATGATGGGACTACGTGCTCCTGGGTGCAGTCACACTGCAGAGTCAAAGCCTGGAGGCACTTCAAGGCTGCTGTCTGTATATCTCTAGATTTCTCTTTCTCTCCCAAAGCCAGCAGCAGTGAAACGGCAGCACCCAGTCCAGGCAGCATAAGCGGTTCAAAGAGTTTGAAGACTATATCACCATAAGCAGCATGAACCAGGGCACACAGGCACCTCAGAACAGCTGATTTTAGCTCCTCTGATGTATCTGCAGGCTTCCCGGGATCAGCTGAAGAGGACAGGCACAGGCAAAGCTCAGAAAAGAGGTCGTGGAGGGTTTCCCAGCTGTGGATGCAAGTGTTCTCCAGAACATAGCTCACTGCCTCGGTCACAGACTGCACCAGCTGCTCCTTCTTAGCCCCGGGGACTTTAAGGACAAATCGAAGAGGGAAGAGGACATATTCCTGAAGCTGCTGCAACGTGGCATCGTTGACTTCTTTTAACTGGCTGCTGAGTGTCTCCACATTGACCACTGTGGGCTCTCGGGTAAGGAGGACACAGGCTGGGCGCAGGTAGGCAAAAGCGATCTTTGGATCACTTATTTGAGACATGGCTGGAGGCATCACTGCAGGGGGGGTTAGGTGATGGCGAATGGATAGAAAACAAGAGTAAGTGCTGTAAACAGGGACAAAAATTATTGTGCTTTAAAGATATAATTTTATAAATTTTATTTGTTACTTTGTCTTTGTGATTGAATATGTTTTGGTCAGCAGTCTTGGTAACTTTTAAGGCCTCTATTTACAGGTTAGTTGCATAAAACCTACTTCGACAGTATAATCACAGGTACAGGCTTCCTATATAAGAGAAGCATTACAATGCTTCACTTCTTAATGTCAATAAAAGAATCCATCCGAATTTGCATGAATCGGCATCACTGATAGTTTTGATGTTTTGTATTGCCAAACACTGGTTTCTTGTATCCGTTATTAATAACACAACTATAACACTTTTGGAAGACTTTTTTTTTTCATGTAGATCTTAGGATACGGAATACAAACTTAACAAGAGCATGTCTAACAAGAAAAGTCTACCATATAGCTGAAGTACAGCATGCTGACGGTATCCAGCTTCTAAAGGCACACTGCGGTACCAGCGTCAGCAAAAACACGGCCTACCTTCACATTGTTAGGTTTAAGTGGAACCCCCCGTCCGTGAAAGCGACTGGAAAAGCTTGCCTTTACAATGAAAAATTAGAATTGTAAACAGAGACGAAGTTGTGCCGACAACCAGCATCATGAACCTGCGCCAACGACGCACATGTTTAACGTAAGCCAAGGCTTCCGACTTTGGGACTTTTGATTTCAAAATAAAAGACAATTGTTCCCATAAAAACCCCTATAAAATGTGTAATTAAAAAACATGTGGGAATTTATAAGATTTTTATGAAAAAGACATCTGTTACAGAGAAATCCCCATTTTTAAGTTCGTGCTGTCTATATTTAGCTGTTTGACGCTTAACGTTGTTAGCTTTATTTTGAAAGAAGAGTATTCCCAAAGGAAGTCCATTGATTTACGCGAGCTTGACTACCGATCGGGCGTCAGGCTCATACATATGATACGGCATCTGTGTGCTGGTGCTGCACCGTTCTAGTATCTGCATTTAGTTATATATACTAAATATATTTTGAATATAGAAGAGTTTGTTGCGGCTGTCATTTTCCGTCGCTGTGAGACATGAGACAGCTAGCCTAATTACAAAGGTAATACAAGTGTTGTAAAAGTTAGCTTAAAGACGGCTAACAGCTAAAACAGTCTGGGATGATGTTACAGACATATGATTATTTTGCTACGTTAAATCCTTTGACAAATGTGACGATACCTCGTAACACACCAGAACACACAGTCGGTGCTCTTATTACAATGAAATCACATCTTTTAGATTTGGTTCTGTTGTGTTCCTCAGATTTACCAACATTTACAAAGCTATGCTTCCTCTTTGTCCTTCTGCTGTCACTCAAATATCTGGAAATTGTTCTCTTGCTATAAATAGGTGGCCTATAAAGAGTGACTTTCGAAATGATCTTTCTTCTTAGATCTAGATTCCACGTTAACTCTTTTAGCTTTTGCATCTTGTGTTTTTTCGCAGAGGGGGAAGCTGCCCGTTCCTGCCCTGGCTCGTACCTAGGGTCAGCATGGATGAAGAATCCCTTGAGGCAGCCATCGCTGCCTATGGTGCCCAGTTGCAGCAGGTGGAGACAGCCCTGTCTGCCGGCCTGGACCCCACCCAGCACTCAGACCTGCTCAAACTGAAAGAAGATCTCTGTCAGCTGATAGAGCTCACTGAGGCCAGCCTGGTGTCTGTCAGGAAAAGTCAGCTGCTGGCGAGCCTTGAGGAAAGTAGCGGACTGCAGGTGAACGCCTCAGAAGCGGCTACTGATGCAAACCGTGCAAACGGCGGTCTTGATGCTGAGTTTGCTGCTTTCTATTCTGAACTCGGAGAGTCTTCAGGTAATAGCTCAGATTCCAAAGAGAGGACTAAGGAGGGGGAAGGTGAGGAGGTGGATTATGAAGAGGGAGAAGAAGAGGACGAGGAAGAAGAAGATGCACTTAGTGGTACCAAAGTAAGAGCGCCCTACCGGACGACATGGGGAACATTGGAGTATCACAATGCCATGGTAGTGGGGGCAGAACCGCCAGATGGAGATGAGGCACAAGTGCGTGTGCTCTACATCTACCCCACCCAGAAGTCTATGAAACCCTGCCCCTTCTACCTGGAGGATAAATGTCGCTTTCAGGATAACTGCAGGTAAATTATCACTTTCACTCAGGTAACCATAAATTACTGTCAGTGTGATTTAAATTAGGGGTTTCTGCCAGTTCAGTCCCTTACAAGATTATTGTATCATCTACTTGGATCTCAGATCTGTACTCACAAAGTTATATTTGGTGTTTTTTCACTATCAAAGGTTTTCTCACGGTGAGGTGGTCTATGTGTCGGAGCTCAGAGAGTTCCTAGACTCTGACCTCAGTAATCTGGAAGAAGGTTCATCTTGCTTGGCTCGCCATGAGGACGGTATCTGGTACCCATGCAAAATAAAAGGTGTGCTGTTCACAGAGTGGTCATAATGCAAGCACAAAAAAAGTATAAAGAAGTATAAAGAAATAACTCAAAGCTTTCCTCTCACTGTAGAAATTGACAGCGGTTTCTACACTGTGAAGTTTGACTCACTGCTGTTGAAAGATGCCGTGGTCGAGGCCGACGGCGTTATCCCACCTTTGAGGGAAGAGGACCCGCTCTCGTCGGACTCTGACTCGGAAGACATCGGTGATGGAGATGATGCTGTGGGATATGCAAAAGGTGTGCTTGCATTGTGCAAGAAAAAACAAATCAGCAACAACATGAGAAAATATAATGTTTAAGTCTGTCTGCCAATAAAAAAAAGGCGTTAGAGGCACTCACTTTAAAAAAAAAAAGAAAGAAAAAGAAGAGGCCGCATGGTGTCGCGGTTTACACATTCTCTTAGCAAGTGAAAGATCACCTGTTCGGTTCACACACAAAGATCCACCTTTGGGGTTTTGTCAGGAAGTAAAACTACCTGGTACCTGGTAACTGCTTCTGACAAAGGAGCAGCTGAAAGTAGCTTCATGTCAGCACATCTTAGAGAACGATGCTAGTAAAAATGTATCTATCATAGTTACACGTTGGGCTGGTAATTAATATGGGGAAGGGTCTGAGCTGAATATGCCTTCATTTGTTTTCCATTTTCTTGACTTGAAAAAAGAACTGACTGTGTCTGCTCTGATTTTTACTTGTTGTGCAACAGTTATAGACTCTGCTGTAGAACCCACTGAAACATCAAGCAGTGCTAATTTTGGTGGCTGGGAGGCGCATACCAGAGGTATTGGATCCAAGCTCATGCTCAAAATGGGCTATGAATATGGAAAAGGTGAGTGCAAACAGTGCACAACACAGTTAGCATTGAGGCTCACAAGTCACAATGTCCACTCCTGGCACACGGTTTAAAAATCAGCTATCCTAACTCTTTGCAATTATTTTGTTTTATTTTTAATTCTTGATTTTCAAAAATAGGACAAGACAGAGATTTAAGACACTTCCAGAAACAAGAAAAAGTAGCAGCAAGATTAGGAGAGGTTTTCTTGTGATGATGTGTGGTGAGTGTAAGAAGGTGATGTTTGGGTGAAGCACTTATTTTATTTAACAGGACGCTAGGGGGCTGTAAGGTGCACTTACACAATTATATACAATGCATCACAGCTCAAAAGTGTGTCATCGAACTATAGACACACAAACGTGTATGCTTACATTTGCTAAAGTGCTTTGTCCACTTTTATTTTCACATTGCTCTGTTAACATGATTGTATGTTTGTCATGTTAACAAAACAAGTTTTCATATTAACTTAAAGTGGTTTGTGGTACATTCACACCAAACATTCGTCTGTACAGAATAAAATCAAGTCAAGTGAAGTCAGCTGTTTTTGTATAGCACATTTAAAAGACATCAAGTGTTGGCCAAATATATATATGCATGTACATATACATGTACATATGCACACACACACACATACAGGTATGCACATGGGCATGAATACACGTATACATATATTTATTATATATATTACTATAAACACATGCATACATCATCCAATAAGACAAAAAAACAAAATAACTAAGACAGAATAGACCTGGTTTCAACGTGATCTGAAAGCCTGTGAAAATAGGTAGGTCTTCAAGTTTGATTTGAAGATTTCCAATCATACTTTGTGTTTTTGTTTGTGTGGGAGGGGTGGCTTGTTTATTAGGAAACAGCTTAGATATTACAAACAGCCTCTTCCATGATTTTCTTTCTACTTTTGTGATACAAAACAGGGAGAGCAAGTACCAAAAATAGAGATAACTAAATAAGATTGATTAATAATGACTGTGTATCTTTCCTCAGTTTCAAGTACAGGTTCTCAAAATGTGGTGGTATACCAGTCAGTGTTTTGTATGTCCCCCCAACATAAGTCTGGTTTTGAGGATACACAAAATATATGACCATCCGCACTCTCCAACATGTTGAGTGTGTATTTTTATAATCTCTCAAAATCACACCCACTTCTGATGATTAAAAGACTAAAATCTGAGATTGAGAATTACAGTCAAACTAAATTAACATTGAATTAGACACTGGCTCAGAGTCTTAGTTGACATATTCAGTATTAATACAAATGCTTTTTCATTGCACAGTGATAGCTGGTGGTCTAGTTAAAAAAAAAGGACATCTGATTTCCATGCAATATATTGTTGAAATAGGAATCCTAAAAAAAATCTATTGTACAGATGTAAGAAGCACATTACACTGTGTTCTTCTTCACTCACTGTCTTTTATCTTTTCAGGCTTGGGAAAGCTGCAGGAGGGTAGAGTGGAGCCAGTGATGGCGGTGGTTCTGCCCAAAGGAAAGTCTCTGGATCAGTGTGCCGAGTTCACCCAGAGACGCACCCAGAGCAAGGCTGCCAAAGACGGCGCACAAACGGGCCGTCCAAAGCGGCGCAGAAAGCCTCGCGTCTCTACCAGAGGGGGCCAGACCGTTTTCGACTTTCTCAACCACAAGCTTGGAGGCAAGACCGCTCATCCTCCCGAGGGGGGTGCTGTTGCGCCGTCAGCGGCAACCGGGGTGGAGGTTTACCGGGGAGGAAAAAGCACCAAGAGGAGTCTGAATGTGAGGCTTTTCCAGGCTGCCGAGAGGGTGTCCCAGACCGAGAGGGAGATCCAGAAGCTGAGCGAGTCACTCAGCAGACAGGCAGGCAGGTCAGTACTCGGGTCAATACTCAGTCTTCATTAGCTGTACCTGCAACCTTAGCCAATTGTTTCCCCACAAAGCCTCAACAGCTGCTGTCACATTAGAAACCATTGCATATATCGCTCTGCTTACACAATACAACAGTCTATTGTGAGATATGAAGCATGTGAAACATGACTTGCTATAATGTTCCTGACAGTTAAAGTGGTAATTAATGTGAATTTACAAAGAAGGACTGTGGGAGTTGTGCTAAAATGTAAATAAGGTGTGAAGCTGCGAGGTTAGGCACATGGTTCTGTGGCCAACACAGCTAAATCCGATTTGACTCATCATCTTTTCTCAATTCCTAATCTGTCTGGGTTTTTATTTATTTATTTTCATGTGTGCAAAGGGACCCATCCATAGTGAAGCAGTTGGAGGAGAAGCTGTCAGCGGCCCGCCGGCTGCTGGTCCATCAGAAAGCCCAGGAGCTGTCCATCCAGAGCGAGCACAAGAAGGCCGACACACACAAGAAGATGACTGAGTTCTGAGCTCAGTTGTCTCTCAAAGACATGGCGGATAAAGGGAAGCACTGCGAGCCTGAAATGAACTTTTGCTCCCGCCCTTATGTCAGGTTTTTTTTTTGTTTTTTTTTTGTTTTTTTGCTACACTGTATTTTGAAGACTTTCTTTTTTTCCCCAATCGTTTCTCACCGGCGTCTCTCGATGCAGAGTGAATCCGCTGCTCTTCATTTATTTTTATGTGCTGGCGTATTAGCCGCTCAGCATTGATGTTTCTTTGATTTTCAGCTGCACAGGTCTCAATAATGTTCAAAAATGTTTTTCATTTTTAATGAACGTTTGTTTTTCTAGCTGTATTTTTCTTGACCTCAACTAAAAAAAGTAAAAAAAATATAGCTTGTTTGGAGAACCTATTGTGGGCTTTCCTTTGTTTTTAACCGCACGCACCTGAGCTCCAGTGTAAACAGAAAGGACTATGTAACAGAATTTGTAATGTGCTTCCATTGTTAGGCTTCTCTGGCAGAGGTTTCAATCAGTCTGACTTGAACTTTCATACTTTTAAAATTACATCCTCAGGAGTTGGAAGACCTTTGCAGAGTTTTGAAGTTACGCCCACGCCTCTTACGGCTCGTACACAGCATCTTTGAAGTTGCAACCGTAACCTTTCTGTTAAATAATGAATTTGGAGAGCAGCCTGCCTGCTTATAAAGTCTGACACACATTGTCTGTGGGGTTGGGTGGTGGCTGCGTGAAGTAAAAGGTTGCAGTCGTGGTGCTGGGCAACCGTAGATCAGGCCTTCGTCCTTTTATGAGCAACTTCAAAACTGATGTGGCGAGACATGATAATGCTATTACTTCCATTTAAAAACACCTTCATTTGACATCTCAAATGAGTCCAGTGAGGTTTAGTGTGCGCCGGAGTCCATGACAGACCGCTAGAGGAACTGGTGACCATCAGCAAGTCGCAGCAATCATATCGTCCCCGAAGGAAGACAGAGTGTACAATCCTCATGCTAAAGCAGTAACAGCTGCAGTGACATACAGTGTAAGCCTGTGCATGGGGGTCTACCAGAGAAGGCGGGGAAGCCACAGAGGCAGAACTGAACCTTCCTCTCTCTGTACCCTGAGGGAAGCCCCCGCTCACACCTCGGTCTGTTGAGTGACAGCACTTTGACTGCTGATGACTGCAGGGGTGACGCTGAATTCGCTGATCATCGGGGTGAAATGGGCTAAATGCACTATGTGTGTTGATTTAATAGGATCCCTTGAGGGTCTGTGCTTCACGCTTTACCCCATTTATGAGGGTCCAGTCAGTGCCCAGCCAGAGGCGGATTCACTGTATGTCCTACTGTAAGTTTTAACGGCACTTCTCGGAGCCTGGATTATGTGAGGTGAAATTACTTATATTACTGTATGTTACTTGTATTGATATTATACAGGTAACACATTACTCTGTTAGTTTTTACGTAACTTTTTCACCTGAGGTCTGCAAAGCTACAAGAGTGTTACTCTGAACATGTAGATCAGCTGATGTTTGATTCGCTGTCATACTTTTTGTTTAATACTGAGAAAATCCTGTGTTTTTATGTCCTATTCATTACGTTTCAGAACCACTGTCACAAATATTGTAAATATTGCATATGTACAGTCATATACAGGGTAGGAAATAACGACATGGTGCAGGTGGATGTCATTCTAGCACAGACAGGTTTATTGGCGCACATCCTACAGATTTAAAAAAAAAAAAAGCCCAACATTACAAAAGTGTAAGGTTATGATCAGATATCTGGTTCAGGCTCTTACAGTGAACCTCACACATGAATTAAAATGTCTCACTTTCTTTCATTTGGGATGAATATTGCTAAAAACTGTGAACTGGTTCAGTTATCTAGCAAACTATTTAGTGTCTGAACTCACAGAAATAGATAGTTAAAGCCATGCGAACTGTCTCAGTGTTCCAGTTAGTTCCAGTTGTGTTCCTAAGCTAATAGACTTTGAAAAGGTGCAAGTAAAACCCTGCCAAGGGCTGCAGACCCCTGCACCTGCTCTGGCTGATCTTAAAGCCCCAGAGTTGGCTCTAGCCTGTGGTCTCAACTCCAGCTGACCCTCCAGCGTGAGGCTGGTTTGTTTCATTAACACGGAGGAAATAAAATAGGACTTCCAGTATTAAGTAAATAGTCACAACTGCTTTGACATGAAAGCCACTGTTTGACCGCAGTGTTCATGGTAATCTGTCTGACTTTATCTTTGTAAGTTTTACGTCGAAACATGAGCATGAAACCTGCATTGTATTCAGGCAGAGCGCTTCCTGCTCGGGTTTACAGTCATTATAGAAATACTTTAATGGCCGAGTTTGCCAGTGATGTTCTGACTGCTTCCCTAACAGGCGCAGGCTGTTCTTTGGCCAGTTGGCATTGAATCTTGGATGCAGATGCTGTTCCCTTGTGAAGATTTTGGCTCAATATACTAGTTTTTGAATCGTGAGTTTTACTTGAGATGAAAGTGACTTTGTGAAAATCTCTCTAGGATGCTTTTAATGCTCCCAGAGAAGCACGAGTGACTACCAAAGCGCTTCATGCATACTGTTTATGTACAAAGTATTCTCATCTGACATACATACTCCGTATGCTAGCTAAATTAATACCTGAAAGTGAAAACATGACTCGTCACATATACAGCACTCTATCTGTTCTATACATTTAAGGGCTTCATCTACCTTGTATGGACGCTTATTACCAATTAACAGTTAACATAACAAGTTTTTGTTTTTGTTTTTACAATTATGCATGATGCATGAAATTGACTTGTTTGTCCATCAGTTTACACTTAATAACACACAATGACCAAGTATGTTTTAAAAAAAACATTCTCATCGCTCGAAGGTATTTTGAACATTATGTCAGAACTGAATCTTCTTGCTAAATCCCTTCTTTATCCCATTCTCCTGGCACATCCATTTAAGCTCTGTCAGACTGGATGGGAACCATCCTTGAACTGCCATCTGCAGGTGGCATGTGGACGTTAAGTCTGGTCTTTGGTTGGGCCACTCAAGTCGCAGCATTGTGCTGAAACCAGACAGACTTTCATGCTGAAAGGTGAACCTTCATCCCAGTTTCAGGTTGCTGCACTCTGGAGACTCTGTTCTTCTAGGACTGTTCTGGATTTTAATGCATTCACACCACCTTCAGTCCTGACCTGTCTCTTTGTCCCTGTCACTGAGAAGCACCCTTGTCTTCACTACAGGGATAGTATTTCACTGTGGGGCTGAATCAGGTGATTGAAGGAGCCTGCTGTTTAGCAGACATAAAACTTGGAGTTCTGCTGAGAGAGTTCGATTTTAGTTTCAGATCAGAAAATATATTTCCTGGTAAACTTAAAGCTGACTGACACAAATGTTTATTTATTTAGTTTTTTACATATATTTTGCTAGAAAAAATGAGACAGCAAAATACTGAAACATGCAAACACAAATGGAGATACAATATACAAGGCAAAAACAGAGTTTGTACAATTTTAATAAGCTTGAAGGTCATTATTTGTTATGACCACCTCTACTGTTCAGCAAGGTCTGAATTCTTAGGCAAACCTTTTGTAATGTCTTTTAGCGGTCTTCAGAAAAAGAGCCTTGAATGCCCTCCAGGCGCCTTGAAGGACATTTTCTTTGGATGTCTCTGTCAGGTTGATCCTACACTGCTTCAGAAATGTCAAGGCATGGTTTCTGGGGAGGCCAATCCATGGCTCATATTGCTCCACTGTGTGTTTTTCAGTCCAGGTATTCTTTTAATACATTAGTAGTGTGTTTGGGATGATTGTAATGCTGAGAAATGAAACCAATCAGATGATTTCCAGATGGTTTTGCATGGTTTATGTGAGAATACTGTTTTTCATTCTTAGTTTTAATTCAATTTGGACAAAAATCCAACACCACTGGCTGAAATGCAGCCCCAAACCATGACAGAGCCTCTCCCATACAATGCAAATGACTGTAGATACTCACTGTCGTGTGTCTCTCTTAACATCCTGCATATTGACAGCAGTTTGAACCAGAAAAATTCTATTTTGGATTTACTTCACAAGATTTACCTGTGCTGTCATTGATTTTCAGTTCAGTTCTTGTGTAATAGCTCAGCCTTTTCTTCCTGTTTCCCTTCCTTAAGAATGACTTCTTGACAGCCACCCTTCCACTGAGAACATTTCTAATGAGGCTTCAGTGAACAGCAGATGGATCAACCGAATGGCCAGATGCATTTCTCAGGTGATGTGATTATACTAACACATTACAATGGAACACATTACACCCAACAGTGCTGATAAATCAGTGTTAAATGGCTTAAAAAACAAAAACTATTCATCTAAAATTGACCAGGTAGAAAAACTTGGAGAACAACTTAAAAAAAATTGCAAGAAAGTCTGACTCCTTAGCACCTTATAACGCTTGCACCAAGACTTAAAATAAAGAAATGACACCACAAGATCTGTGATATGACAGGTGGGTATGCTATCTGAGCTAACTTTACCCGACAAGAAGTCACCTCTGCCACATCGTCCCAGTGGATTTGAGAAAGAGCTCTCTTCTTTCACACCCTCTAAAAGCAGCTAATTAATATTTTCATTGCATATACAGTAATAGGTTAGTAGTTTTCCCCAAAAATCTTTCCTCTATCTATTTGCTTTTAAATGACAGAGAACATTAATTGCTTTGGAGCCTATTAAATGGGTCTAATAGAAAAATCCTACCTAGCCATTTGACAACTATTTGTGTACTTTCCCTTTTTTGTTCTGATGTCCTTGGTGTGCTGCTACTTGGTTTGAATATTAAGGAATACATGATAAGACTGTATAAATAATAAGATCATTATTGCAGTGGACAAACAAAGGGTACTGGAGTTAACTTAAAAGGGACACACATTTGTCTAGCTTTCTGCTTTTGAGATTTTATTCTCCTACAATGTTTGCTTTGTCTTCTTCAGTGTGTATTGACCTTCACTTTGATTTTTGTGACTAACTATAATAAAGTATTGGGCTATGTTATTTGAGAGATGATGAAATAGAGTTTTTGATTCCCTTTTCCATTTTAATTACAGCAAGGCAATCAATTATGATTGCCTTGCTGTATTCAAAAGAAACATTAGAAATTAGAAAATTGTTTTAGAAGTGTGTGCAAAGGATTGCATGTTTTTACTTTGTCACCACCTTTTGTTCTCACTGCCTTTGTGATTTGACCTTTAGTGCATTGCCCTCAAATAGAGTCTCTTGTTCCAGTAAAACAAGAAATCTCCCATTCGTCATTCCTCCTATTAGAGTTGCTAATCATGGTTTCCGGTAATTATGGGATTTACCAAGTCAGTGATCACAAGAGCACACAATCATCTCGATTGATGAATCCAGCTTAGATAATCTAATTCTCTTGCGGCTTTAAAGAACTAAATAAACAGGATTAGATGATGTTTGATGACCCAGTTGCCGTTAGATCTCATAAGTGGCATAGAGAGAAAGGGCCCTTGGTGTCACAAAAAATGTGAAAGTGTGAAAAAGATGCCTCATCTTTATTTATTTTCCTGACATTCTTTCATTTCTGTGTAAAAGAACTAGCCTTTTATAGAAGAAGTTACTGTAATTCCATAAATATAAATACACTCGTTTTAAGTAATACATATTAAAAACATCTCTGGCTGACTCTGTCATTTCATTTAGCTTTTAAATGTTACACAGTTGTTACTATAATTAAATATAATATACTAAAAAGTAAAACTATGAGTTGAATGAAATGTTATAATTTACTGATATAAAAAAAGGAAACTAGACGTGAAAAACAAGAAATGGATAATGATAGTGCTCATACCAACCTAACTGAAATTAAATCAGAACATGCAAGACATATCTTTAGTTTTAGTCTTTATCAGTGTCAGAGTTTATTACAGTCTTTATTAAGACTCGGGATGTCTGCACAGCTGTAAGTCAGCTGGCTTAAAAAGTGCAGTGTTTGTTTTCTAATATCTGTCCTGAAGTCATGAAATTATAATCAAGAAAACTAGAAGTTAGTATCTAACTTGGAACTAACTGAAACAGAACTGGAATTTGAGTTTTAGGTTATGAAAACTAAAAATCAAAATGAATTATAAATAACAATGACTTAGACATTTTTTTTTCAGACTTCTGGTGTTTAGGGTAGCAGAGATTGGAAGATTGCAGTATTTCTGGAGTATCTGAAATCTCAGCAGCCTAGAAAAAGAGACGTGGGATGACTGGCATTGATCAGCAAAGCTGGAAAGCTCTTTTGGGGTTATTGAGGTTATTTTGTGCTGGTGTCTGGTGAAATATTACTGAATAGACCATTAAATGAACACTGTGGTACAGTTAAAGGATAAATCCAGTTTATTTCAAGCTGGCATATTTCCCTTTAATGTGGCTATTATACCTCTGTGGATCATTCTCAATTTCCACTCGCCCACTGTCATCTAAAGATTCAGTAAAAGAAGGACACTCGCACAAAATGGTACACAACTATTTGACTTTTCCATCTGTCATTTTTAATATTTCTGATTAAGTCTCACGAAAAGTAAACACAGAAAAAAGTTACCTGAAAATAACCACTTTGCCAGCTGCGTTAGGGATCTCCATCAGGGGCCACTAAGGCAATCTGATCAGCTGTTTGTTTATGAGCAGTCTATTCTTATTCTCGCTGACAAATTCTCACAGAAAAGCACAATGTGTTCTTTGGCATTGCTGCTGTTGGTTTATGGGAACAATGAGATGGATCTGGCTCTCCTAACTCATTAGATTTAGATTTCTTCAGGACCCCCTTCTTCAGTTTGGTATTCATAGTTTTGTTTACTCAGCTTTTGTTTACTCATTTTCTTTGATTATCTTCACCTGTGTGTCATTTCCCAACTGTGTCCTTCTAAAGACCCTCTTGTGAGACATATTTATATATAGTGCCATCTTCCCTTTAGCCTTTGTCCCGCCCGGTGTCTGTTACTTTCCCTGTATGTGATTTTGAAATCAGCCTAAATAAAGTTTTGCTTTGCGTTTATTTGTGACTGCCACTAAGTCCTCTTCTCCCAGTTCACGACAGACATTGTAACCCAAATCATTATATTTGCCTAAAACCCCCAAAAGTGTTTAGTGTCTAAACCTGAGAAGTAGTTTTTGGTGTCGAAAGTTAACCAATGTGTGAAAGAAAAGTAAAAAGCAGGTACATGAGCTAATCAGCCAAAACACAAAGCTAACAAATAAGACACAAACTGAATTTTCCTCGCTGAAAAATGTGTAAACACTCCACTACAAATGCTCTAACCTCCAAATGTTTACGATGTCGCGCATTAAAAGGGGAACATTATCTCTCAGCATCCAATTTTGCATAAAAGGATGGACACCAAAGGAGCCTGTCCTGTCTCTGAAAAGCCTACACTATCTGACAACAATGTGTTGGGATGAGAGGCTGTTTTTTTAACGTGTGTATGTGGATGGGTATATACATCTTCGTGGGGGCCAAAAATTGGAACTTTACTATTCTTGTGGGGACCGACAGCCCTCGTGGGGACCAAAATCCCAGTCCCCATGGGGTTGAAGGCATTTTTGAGACTCAAAACGTGGTTTTAGTGTCAGGGTTACAATTAGGTTATAGTTAGGTTTAGGGTAAGGGTCAGGGTTAGCCATTCATCTTTGATGGTTAGGGTTAGGGTAAGCGGCTAGGAAAAGCATTATGTCAATGAGATGTCCCCC
>VOQK01036932.1:0-20197 GCA_015052645.1 Benitochromis conjunctus
CAGATGGTGACAAAACAGGAATCGTTCTGTCATTTAATTCTTAATTTATTAATTATTTGGGCCCAGTGTGAATGGTCATGGGGAAGGTTTTTATCAGGAGCAAAAGCTTCTTAAAAGCTTCTCAAAATCTCTGCTTTCCTACACATTTTCCAAAGCCATCTGACTGGCTGGACTGGAGTCTTTACCAGGCCAATTGTGGCCCCCTAGCATTATGTTTGACACTCCGGCTCTGACTTCTGCTGTATCTAATATGCTTCAACAGAATGAACCCAAGCATCTGACAGTAAAGTTCAGGAGTAAAAATGCCGACAGACATTAAAGGGACATCAGGATGAATCACTACCTCGTGTCGAGGTTCAGAAAGAAACTAAAACGCCTTCCTGTTGCAGGTAAGTAGTATAAAGTGCAGCAGCTTAAAGCATGTGGCTCTGGTTATATGATGTGTGACTTATGTTCCCCACCTACATACTTTTTAGATTACCATGGCCTCAAGAGTCCAGGTCTTACATGTTACCTGAACAGCGTGCTTCAGGTGCTTTTCATGACAGAAAACTTTAGAGACGCTTTGAAAAGGTTTGAAAACAACTTTACTTGGGATGTTTTTAAATGTGGCTTTGTTGTCAAGAGAAGATGCACACAGCTGTCATAGCTTAGCACAAAGCACAGATGCATGGGGAAGAAAAAAAAGAAGAAATATAGAAAAATCTGAATAATTATTAATAAGATTAATTAAGAATAATTAACAGAAGCCTGTACAATTGAGAAATAATTTGGAAACAACCTAGAGTATAACAGAAAACTCTCTGTTTTAAGAAACAAGATGAAGCTTTTCATTTATTTAACAGTGCCAGAATGACTTTCCCCCTTCTTCCAGTCTTTGTGCTTCAGTTTGTACCATGTTCATGAAAGGCACTGATCTACTCACAGTCTGCAGGAATAAATACACTCTTGAATCTGGAACTAAGTGAAAATATGAAGAGTTTTTATTACATTACATGCCTTTGTTTCCTGGTTATAAATTAAACAGTCCAGATCACCGGTGTGGCGGTAAAGACTCACCAATCGTTGACCCAGAGCTGAGAAGGCTGTTTGATGATTTACAGAAAAAGATGGCTGAAACACGTAACATCACAGAGAAGCTGGGCATCACAGATGGTAAAATGGTTTATTTGATACATCTCACTACATTTGAAATGTTGTAACAAATATATTATCACTGGTGCTCTGCTAAGTAATGTTGCGTCCTCTTCTATCTCTCTGATCTTCAGTATTTGAGCAACGTGATGCGGCTGAGTATTTTGAGAAGATTTTGTGTCTGACGAGCCCAGACGCTTCCAAGGTACAACCGATATACAGCTTCATTTACTTTCAGGGGACAGCGTTCATTAATCAGTGCTGAAATTTAAAAATATCAAGGTACATGTGTACAAGCGCCAGCTCTAGCTGTCTGCTAATCAGAAGGTCAGTGTTTTAACTTCAAATGTCCTTCGGAAAATAAAGAATCTGATTTTTTATGTAGGTTCTTAGACCAAAAGTGTAAAGGTTAAAATATTTAGATTTCCCTGAGACAATTTAAGAGAGGGAAATGACAGTCAAAGTATTTTGAATTCTGCATGCAGAATTATAAAGCAGCACGGACGCTGGTAAAAGTTTAACTTCCAAGGATGAACATTTTAAATGTTGGTGATTCTATACAGACTGTTTTTTACGTTCCAGTGAGTGTTGATATTAAAGTTTATTTATACAATACTTAACAAATGAATTAGACCACCACCCAGTGTAAGGTTTATGCCACGGCTGACCTAAAGTAACAATGTTAGTAATAACCAAACCACCTTTTGTGTTTCTGTGGTGAATAATTTACCAGCATGAACAATCTCTTCAATCAGAATGATAGTTTTAATTCTAATATATAATCCATGAACTTTCAAATTTCTTGTTTTACAAAAAAGGCAGAAAAAATAATAACGCACATTACTTTTTTTTTAATTAATAAGCCATTTACAGTTATTTTTTTGCATTCCTGAACAGAAAATAGGAGTTGATGTTGCAGCAGGCTTGCCAAATTATTGTACTTTATTCTTGTACTTTATTACTTTATTTATACTTTATAACAAAATGCTTTTGTCAGTGCAGTATAGCTCTAACAGTGTCTGTGATTACACCGGTGCACAGCAACAATTGTACTTTTTTGTGTCCAGATCTTCAAGGGAGAGCTGAATCACAGGACAACATGCTGCAAGTGCAACACGCAGAACAATTCCAGCAGCTTCTTTTGGATTCTGCCGCTGATGGTGGAAGAGTCAAGACATAAAACTTACAACGTGGTACTGAATTTTCTTCCATCAAAAACAAGGGTATGTGTTTTCTAAATGTTAAGAGAGCAACCTGTTTTACATCAAATCTTCATGGTTCGCAGGAGCAAGGACTCGAAGCTTTCTTTGAGTTACAACAGGTGTCTGGTGATGACCAGATATACTGCAACAGCTGTGATGAAAAGCAAAATGCATACATTGTGAGTGATGAATCTGATCTCTTATAGTTTTTATCACAAAAGATGAATGCTTCTAGTTCATGTAGCTGTTTTCATGTTGTGTCCTAGGTATGGGAAATGACTCAACATCCAGATGTTCTGACCCTCCTGCTGAAGAGATTTACCTTTGACTACAAGCTGAAGCGCTACGTCAAGCTTCACTGCAAAGCTGATGTGCCTCAAACTTTACACATGGAGGTATTTTAGACACAACAGCAAAATGTTTTAGCTTTTATTTTTTAAATGTGATGACTTTGTTTTATTTCCCTCCCTCCAGAAATGTACTTATGACCTCTACGCTGTGGTTAACCACTTTGGCAGTCTAACAGGAGGCCACTACACCGCAGAAATCAAATCGTATGAAAACGGGCAGTGGTATTGCTTCAATGACAGACGTGTTAAAAGTGTAAGGGAGCAAAATTTGACAAGTCCTCAGGCAGTTAAGTGCTTAACAACATGACATTAAGCCTTTAATGTAATATTACTTTCAATTTTTCAGGTCAAACAACAGCTGTTTGGGGTGGAAGAAAACTCACTGAGGTAAACGTTTCTTTTGTCTAATGCAAGATGGGAAATATTTCCTGGAATTGGGTAACGTCTGATATGATGCAGCTACAGTTCACAACATTCAGCTGGATCAAGTTGACTTTTGACAGTGCCTTAATAATATTTTCCCTTTAAAACAGGTCTTCTACAGCTTACATCCTCCTGTACAGAAAGGGTAAGTTTTCCTTTGATCACGTCTTAGATTTTTTTTAAATTAATGAATAAAATGTACTAGAAATTGTTAAATTCACTGAAGAGAGAGAAAAATTTGCTAATGCTTGTTTAAAGTGAAGGTGACATTTGTTCCTAAAACAGCACTAGACTGTGATAAGTGTAAAAGTTGTCTTACTGGGATTCTTAATATTAAGAAGTGTTTACCGAAAACCTTAGAAACACTAATATTAAGGCCAAGGAAGCCCTTGGACCTGTAGGAGGAGCTACATGCTTTAAATAATTGCTGGTTGCTTTTGTTTCAGTTTTAAGTCTGTTTTTCCTTGTGTTGAAGAACACTTAGTGATAATTGTTTGCAGAATTGATTGGCCAGTTTGAATAATATATTATTTTCCTCAAAGTCAAAAGCCACTTAATGACTCTTTTGTTTTTTGATGGAGTTCATGTGGCTTGCCACACACAAATCAGACTGATACAAAAATGCTGTGAGATAATTAATGCCTTCTCCACAGACAGATTAGACATTGATCACTCTGTGTAGTAGTAATCGTCCCTTTTTCTGTTCAATGTGATCAAAGAACCTCCAGAGACTGATGGAAGTGACCAGGATGCTCAGTGCGCACATTTAGACATTGAGGCTGAAGGAAGGAGTGACGAGGTAGAGAGAGAAGAGGCTACGTTTCCTCATTATCATCCGGAGAAATATAATGACAAAGGAAAGGACATTCCAAAGAACGTGAACAGCAATTTATCAAAAAACTGCCGTGATGATGGAGATTGGAGGAAGCCAAACCACACAGCAGCATGGACAAACAACAGTGTGTTACCTCAAGTGAACTGTGAAGCAGATGAGCAACAGCATGATTCAAACACAGAGAAACGCAAGTGTCTTATCAGTGGAGAAACCAATGAACCCTCTAACTATAAAAATGCAATAAATCAAGGCAGAAATTTCAGCAGCTTAAACAGCAACACAGCGAAAACACAGCATGTTGTTACTACAGACAGCAAACTCAAGAGCAAAGACACTGTGATAAAGAATGAACAAACTGCAAAGGTGACAAAGGAAAAAAGTGTAGACCAAAGCAAAAGACCGCCATGGAGGTGATGCTGTTAATTGTGACACAATTAACAGCAATTAACACAATTACATTCCTGTGATCAGGAATGTATTTGGTTTCATTTGTATATGTTTGTGTCTTTCTTATTTACTATTGGCTATTGCACATATGTAATCATAATATTCCCAGTATGGGTCTCTCAGCATGTTCTCTGTAAATCAAAATAAATCACTGACATACTGTGTATGTATTTAAAGCATTCAGTAAATTCATTAATGAGACTTCACATGGGCTTGGGCAGCTTTTGTGGCATTTTTTTGACTTTGACCATGTTTTTTTTTTCAACTTCACTTACATTGTGTTTTCTCTACTTCTGTTTTGTTTTCTGTGCTTTAGCACCTTGTTTCATTTTCTGGTGTTTCCTTTGGTTTCAGTAAGTTTAACCTCTCAGGGCCACTTTACTTCCCCTCCAAATATACAAGAGGGCCGTGAATCAGCTGCTATAGAATTTAGCCAACAGGCTATATAAGAGAAGAACTATGAGCAAGTTTACACTCTTTGAAACAAGGAAAGTTTACTTGTTTTATTAATGTGATTTATTTTAAATTGTGTTAGGTCCTTTTAATTAAAAAAAGTGGTGATTGTCTAAATGTTTGTAATTAAAAAAAACACAAACAACACAGGCTCTAGCCACTTATATGAAAAGTGTTAAGGTGAATGTGTGACCTACCTGCCACTGGGAAACGCACTTCAGTACAAGAGCAGTAAATTTTGAAGAGATTTTTTTATAAGATGTGTGTTAAACTGGAACGGCTGGTAAACAAGCACTTTCTGCTCTCATTATAAATGGAAATATTGTTTCTGATGATCTGACTGATTTCCAGTCAGTGAGTCCAGTAAAGAATCACATTCACACACTTGTTAGTTTAGGCTACATATGCTGAGTGCTGCACAGGCACTATAATATAGACCATAAACTGTAAGCATAAACTCACTGATAAGCCTAGAAAAAATATTGTTTAAAAACATTCAGAAGAATTTTAATTTGCACTTTTTTGGATGAAACAAATGATTTAAAGGCCATGTACACATCAACATATATCTGAAACATTTTTAAAGAGCTTCGGTGCTGATTGTAAAAGATAAGAAGACGCAGGAGTAGCAACAAAAACAATAAGTTAAATGAAAGTGAAAGTTTCCTGAGCCCTCTGTTGAGCCCAAAAAAGAAACTAAAGTGTCATTATTAGTATCAGCAGCAGTCACTGCGAGAGCACAACCAGGGGCACAGAAACCAGCACATAATGGGAAAGATCTACCAGGTTGTGGTTCATGGACTACGGGGTGAGAAGATGATGGTTGACCTGTGCAACACTGAGGAGCAGTTTCAGAGCATGACAGTGAAACAGCTGAAGGAAAAAATAAGTCAGAGGCTTCCGGAGACCGCAGGTAAATGCACTGAGACATTAAGGTGTCCATAACACATCATGTGACACCACATAGCCCGCGGCTAACGAAGGAGCTCGCGGTAGCATTTAAAATGTTGTTTTTCTTTCAGAAAACTGAAGAAACAAAAGTGAAAGTAGACTGCATTATGCACAACAACAAGCTTTTTTTCTTTAACATTACTGTATGAGCATATTGCTCCAGCTGTAATAGGCCTATACAAACAGCATTTTTAGATACTTTTCTTTAAAATATTGCAAAGGGAGTAAATGTAATGAAGTAGAAGGATAAAGCACATAATGCTGAAACTCAGTCAAGGAGCAAGGAAGTCCAGCTTTAAGTACATTACTTATGTAAATGTGGGCTAATAATCTAATGCATCTCTGTGGATGGTATAGATTTACTTTAAAAAATGTGTGTGTGTGTGTGTGTGCGTGTGTGTGTGTGTGCGTGTGTGTGTGTGTGCAGGAGAGGAGGCTCTGCGGCTGATTTTCACAGATAAGATGCTGGATGGAGCTGAGATAAAGTTGTCTGAATATGGAATCCAGCACATGTCTGTCCTCCACATGGTGATGAAGGTTCCTGGAGGACAAAAGCTTGACTGAGATCATCTCCACCGATGACTTCAGCTGCCACGGCTGCTTGCACTACAAGTTGCTTTGTATATAGACTGTTTATAAACAGTAACAATAATCCAGTAATATGCTCATGTTTGAAAAAAATCAGTTTTTATTGTTGTGTAAAATAAAACTGCGCTCTTCAGTGCATCCTCTTTTGTAAGTATATATGGAGGTCTTTGGGAAATAAAAAGATAAATTCACATTAAATTCATTAAATAAGTGTATGTCTTCTGCTTTCCGACAAATATTGTGGTGGAAAAATAATGCAGCTGATGAATCTTTCTTAGAATGATTTTTGTTTATTACATAGAGAGAAAGGCATGCGCTGCCTGCAAAGCAGAAATAATGAATGATGTCATCAGGAATCTCATCAAGTAAACACTCTCACAGCTGGAATCAATGTGGCTGTTTTGACTGAATGTTGCATGTTGAGTGGAATTTCCTGGTGATTATAATCTCATGAGTACATCATTTTGACTGAGTTTTTGGTTTCTAAGTCAACAAAGCCGGCTGAACGTCAACTCTATTCTAGTCATTTAACACAGAGTGAATGTCTCAGTTTCTGCAGCGCTCACTGACAAACACACAGGAACAACAGATGAGTGCTGATGAGGATAAAACATATTCTGTCTAATAAAGAAACATTAGTGATGAAGCAGGCTACATATGTATGAGAGAAAGGATACTTTAAAATATAAAAAGTAGTGTTGCCCACTATATACCCACATCACAATGAGCATTTCAGCACTAAAGCAGCAATGTTTATAGATAGGGACATAAAAACTAATTTATATAAAACATAAAATATATGTTTTTACTGGTGTACTGTACTGTGTACTGTACTTTTTACTGGTGTGCTGTACTGTAGGGACTCGAACAACGAGTAGATAACGTCAGTGTTTAATACCTAACACATTGTGTCAACAGTGATTGCTTCATTTCTGAATTAAAAATAGATAACTGACGTACTCCAAAGGAATGCATTGTTTGCCTTAGAGTTCGGTTATCCTGTCTTCCTCTCAGAATCTGGACACGTGTAACATAATGACAGGTTTCTTATTCCTGATTAAATAACTATGGATTCATATTTTTAACTATCACATTTAAGGGTGCAGTACCCACTACTTTTTGGAGAGGATCACAGTATTCGGTCATGTGACGCGTTTTTTAATAGAAATATTTGTTTTTTCCGATGCACCCTGAATACAGCACGAACAGGTCAAACAGAAACCGTTTCTACAGTTTCGACTTAACTGGACGTGAAAACAACTTAATCCTCGCGTCCGTGAAGAATCCCAGGGAGTGTCTTGAAGTTGCAATCGTAATGCAGGCTCACATGCATTAGTGCATTTATAGACAAGGTCTTTTCGGAGCAGTTGCGACTGTTTTAGTGTTAACCAGCTGTGTGTTTGTGGCTGTGGGGGTGTAAAACGGGACTGAGACTCTAAAGGGAGTGAAAATGAATTTTACGGGTCGGCAGTTTTTCGACGGAACCTTTAACCCTCCAGGTAGGTGCAGTGCGTTTAGTGTCCTCAGCCTCTTTTGCAGCAAACTGGGTCTTAAAAATGTAATAATAATCAGTCTATTAAGTAGAATGTGCACTGATCAACAAAGATGACACTTTTCTCCTAAAATTCAATCTACACAACAGTAAATTGTGCAAAACATGAAAGGGTGCGGCTATTTTCTCAGTCTGTGCTATTTTATGATCCACGCTTATGGTATGAAAGCGGTTCTGCTACTTGCATGCTTTCATAAAATTTCTCCCCAGCAGCTGATGTAAAGTACCATGGTTTGGCAAAAGAAGGAGCCACATGTTACCTGAACAGTGTGCTGCAGGTGCTGTTCATGACCAAAGACTTCAGAGAAGCTGTGACGAGGTTTGTTGTTGTCACGCACCATAATGTGTTAATGTCAGCTAGATTAGCAGTTTAAAACAGAGTTTTGTGTCACTCATGGCCACCAGTGTCTTTTTTTAGGCACACCAATGAAAATTCTCAGTTTATTGACCAACATCTTAAAGCACTGTTTGAAGACCTACAGAATCATACCGCAAAGATGGATGCAATAATAAAGAAGCTGGGCATCGACAATGGTACAGTAATGTTAACACACGGGACAACAAAACATTTGAATTCTATAAATCACGTGTGCACTGGAAGTGTTATATTCATAATTCATAATTAAAGTTTATTGTTTAAGAAACATTTTTATAACTGACTTTGTTTTGTTGAAGAAATCTGCATTTGTCTCTGCACTCAGTGTATGAACAGCGTGACGCTGCAGAGTACTTTGAGAAGGTTTTAACACTGACCAGTCCTCAGGCATCACAGGTACAGTCTTCATCAAAGGGCATCTATAAGCAGGATGGAAAAAATAATAGATGTTAACAGGTTTTTGTTCATTTGTTTTTCAGATCTTCCATGGCATGTTGGAAAAAAAGACCACCTGTTGTGAATGTCTCACAGAGACAGACATAGACATACCATTCTGGCATCTTCCTCTTGCATTGGTGGATTCCTGCACACAAGGAAGTGAAGGATACAGGGTGGTAAGGATCTGACAAGCCTCAAACCTCTGAGCATGTTTCTGTTTTCAGCATATACAGTAGGTGAAAATTCATCCCCTGCTGAATTTGAAAGTTTGCTTAATTAAAAAGAAATGAGCAGTATCTAATTTTTGTGGTAGTTTCATGGAGAGACAAAATGTCAACCAAAAATCCAGAAAAACACATTACATAAAAGTTATACATTCTTGAAGCTGGTCACCAGGTTTGCACATATCTCAGGGGGATTTCTGGCCCACTCTTCTTTACAGAGACTCTCTTAATCCTGAAATTTTGTTATTTATTTATTTTTGGCTGCTGCTTGGCACCTCAAAGTTTCAGCTCTACACAGATTTTCAGAACTGAGGTCCGAACACTGGTGAGGCCACTCCATGCCCCTAATGTTCTTCTTCATTAGCCCTCTTTTTGCTTCCTTGATGGTATTTTTTTGAGTCATTGTCATACTGGAGGACCATCCAGGATCCATCTTCAGTGTTCTGGCTGAGGAAAGGAGGTACAATGCGGTGAAGTCATCCCGTGTACTTTCGGGCACATGATCATCTTCACCCCATGAGGCAAGCGCCTGGGCAAGCGCTCCACACTGAAGGCGACTGATGGTCATTTTATGTTTCTTCCATTTCTGAAAAACCACACCAACAGTTGTCACCTTCTCACCAAGCTTCTTACTGGTGGTGTGGTATCACATTCCAACCTTATGCAGATCTGCAGTCCCTTTGACAGATATTTGGTCTCACTCATGGTGGTGGAGATGTTGGAATAGAACAAACTGACTCTGTGAACAGGTGAGCTTTACAGGTGAGATCAGGAGTATCTGTAATTGACTGATTGGCTGTGTACCTGTGTGGCACACAGATTACACTCTGTGGGAGCCTGAATTTTGGCTGGTTAGAAAGGGGTTAAATTCTTATTTCACTCAATAAAGTACAAATAAAAGTGTTTTTTTCTGGATTTTTGGTTTATATTCTGTCTCTCTCTATTTGAGACTGTTCGCTTCTTTGAAAGTGAGCAATTCAGCAGGGAACCCAGTATTTATTTCCTCCACTGTACACTTTCAATTGGTTTAACTTTTGCCCCTAAGATATATTGTGAGTGGCTGTGGAGAACAGAAGTATCAGGCTTTTCACCTGTTTTTATTCCCTTTAATTCACAGCAGTGGTTTAGTGTGTCATAATTACAGTGCAGATTAGTTGGCCATACTTCAGAAAAATCTAACTGAGCACAATATTTTTTCTAGAAGACAAATGAAAAATAAATATCTCCAACTTAAAGATGAATATTCAAAAGTAAAGTTAAATAAATATATTTAGAAAGTATACCTATTCTTTACCTATTTAAAATCAACACAATATAAACATGAACAGTTTTGTACATTCAACCCTGTTTCTTACCACACTTGGTACATTCCCACAAACTTTAACCATAATGTGATCAAAGGGCCTGGGATACTTGATCCAAACTAAGAGGCCGAGCACAGTCTGAAGGTGCTAAACAAACGAATCTGTTATGAATCTTTAAACCAGCATTTTCAATCAGACTTTCTCTAGGATTTCATAACTGACGTCTCAGCAATGCACACACAACACAGCTAATTTAAAAGCACTGCATCATTATATATATTGTAGTATTCAATATAATACTTATATTTAATTATTTCCCTCAATAAAAAATAAATGACTAGATCTGCTATTTTACATTCAGCTGTTGGTCACAGTGAGTTTGTGTTAGTTAAACTATCACTACTCTCTGTATCTTATAGTTTGATTTACTTCCTTATAGACTCGAAGCAGTAATCATGCCATAAATCTAAGAACACACCTCCCCGCCCTACATGCACATGCATGGGAAGGGTGGGTGTGGGGAGAGTAACACAAAGAAACTGTAATGTTTGTTGAGTTATCACCCTCAAACATGTATAAATCAGCTGCAGCTGATGCAGAAGTCTGCAGTCTGAAATCCTAGTAACACCAGTAATTGTGTGTTGGTTGTGTAGTTTGTTACTAAAGTGAGGGTTTATTGTTTTTTCTCAGATCGCCTTCAAAAGGAAGCTAGACTCAAGGGTTAATTAATTGTGTCATTGTAGACACATTCCTCCTTGAGAAAACATTTATGAATATCTTACATCCATGAAACTAGTCAGCAGGTTTATGTCAGAGGGAATTTAGGCATTAAATGACTTCTGTGCATTTTCCAGGTGGATGGCATTGATGAGTTTTTCAGAACGACAGAGTTAAATGGAGAAAATCGGATGTACTGTGACCAGTGTGATGGCAAAGTTGATGCTACTACTGTAAGTAAAGAGAAAATGTGTGTCTGATTTATGCACATTAGCTGATTTTGTTATTATAGAATTATTACTTCATAATGTTATAATGAAAGAAAACATAATGAGATATTTTGGTGGCCGATGTTTTTCATTCAGAAAGATGTAATGAAGCACCATCCAGATGTTTTGCTTCTACTTCTGAAGCGCTTTGAGTTCAGCTATCATTACATGTCATATGCCAAAATCAGCTCTGCTGTGGAGGTTCCCTACACCCTGCAGATACCAGAGGTACGTATACAGTATATTTTAATATTTAATCAATATCCTTGTCATTGTCTTTGCTCAATCTGATGGCTGTAATTTTTTCTTTGGTGATCAGAGTCAGACATATGAACTGTATGCAGTTGTGGATCATGTTGGTGATCTGAGAAGTGGACTTTACAGTGCAAGAATCAAGATCGAGGAGGAGCGCGGAGACAGATGGTATCATTTCGATGAGACCGAGGTCACAGAGGTAAGACTGTTACTCCTTTCTTCACAGCTGCTAAAACATATTACAAAACACGCGTGTTGCACAGTTATGTATTACAGAGGAGGAGAAATAGATTCATCATATCATGCTTTGTTTTTTCCATCACAGCTTGATTATCAACCGTTCCAGGTGGACAACACTGAGAAGTAAGTTTTTGTCTTTTTCTTATATCCACATACATTTTTTTATTTTCACATTTTTCTTGATTTTTGCATGAGTGCATACTGTAGTTATACTATATCTCACATATGCAGGTGAATGCACTGTACCACATTTAAAAAACTATATCATACCATTCTGCTGATGCAAAATTTGTATTTCATCCATTCTTTATAAAAAGAGTACTTCATGAGAAATAATACAGTGTCGAAAATTAGCGCAGGAAACAGGTGCGATCATGTGACCTACAGATGTAAGAGGTGAAAAGTGGACTTACATGTGAGCCAGAAAATTGTTTTATGTTAAACTGTTTTGCAAAGTGGCGAAGAATGGTAATATCCAAACAGTGGAGTAGTAGAAATAAGCTGGTTTGCAAAGCAGTGTGCTCTCAGTAGTCCAGAAAACAGGGTTTAGAAAACGGGGTTGTGAAGTTGAAGGAAAATGGTTCATGTTGTTTAAATTCTGCTGTTCAAATTGTTGTCTGCTATATAAAATTTTCTAGAGAAATTTTTTATTATTAATTTATCAGAACTTCCTAAATCACAGTTTTCTTAACACAGTTAAGGCACAGTTAACACATTTAAGAAAACTGGACTGCACCATCCAGTAGGATAACAAACATAAACATACACGCAGAGCTACAAAGGAATGGTTTAGATCAGCAATTCCCAAATTCAAGAGTGCTGAGGCCCACTTAAAAAACAGAACATCTCACGGGGCCCACTCAGTCTTAAATCTTCAGTCTAATCAAAATAGAAAACAAAATGATGTATTTCCTAAAAACTGAATTAAAAAAACATAAACAACACAGGCTGTACCCAGTCATATGCAAATTGTTAAGGTCAATGTGTGACCTGCCTACCAGAGACTCAAACTTCAAATCAAGAGCAGAAAATTTAGGTTAGAATATCACAAAGCAACCATGCTCCCAGTTTAAATTCAGTTTTTGAATATAAATAAATGTATATAAATATATAATGGTACATGAGTTAGTAACTTCAAACTGAATTTCTGTTATCACTGTGGCCGACCTGCAGTACCTTGGCAGACCACACTGGTTTAGGTTTAGATCAAAGTATGTTCATGGTTATAAATGGCCAAAGTCCCCCTCAAAAGTCCAGACCTAAATATTATTGAGAATCTGTGGGAAGACCTAAAGATTGATTCACAGTTACTCCCCATTTAATCTGACTGAACTGGAGCCACTTTGCAAAGGGCCACAGTCTGTAGATGTACAAAGCTTAAACGTAACCCCCAAAATCTTGCAGCTCTGGTTGCAGTGACAGGGGGTTTAACAAAGTATTGAATCAGGGGCACTGAATACAAACGAATGTCACACTTTTCGGATTTATATTTGTAAAAACTTTTGAACATCATCTATCATTCTCCTTTGACTTCTCAATAACGTGATACTTTGAAGACTGTGACATAAAATCCCAACAAGTTTATGACTGTAAAGTGACAAAATGTGGAAAAGCTCAAGGGGTATGAATACTTTTCAAACCACTGTATTAAATACATGAACTACACATTTTGATTTATCTGAAAATGAAATTAATTTCTTTTCTCCATTAGATCCGAGCATGCATATCTCCTTTTTTACAAAAAGAAGAAAAGTAAGGACAAATCTTTTTATTAATGCTTTCCAATAATGTTTTGTTGGTGTGCATGAAATGCTTTTTATAACAAATTTCAAATTCATCCCTCAGTTGCTGTTACTGAAGAGGTCAAAGAGATGAGAAAAGGAGAAAGGAGAAAAGACTACAGCTCTAAATCTGCAAGTGTTAAAGTAATGACAGGAGAAAGAAAGCTGTTAACGAGATATGACCTCTTTAATGAATCTCAGGGCGACCCAACAGGCAGTGACAGAATACAAATCATACCTAAAGATAATCAGATGAATGAACAGAGGAGTATTAACAGGTTTCTTAATGAACCAATAGATGAAGATGTGACGGGTGAAGCCAGTGATCACGGTGTTTCAGCCCATTCAGCACATAAATATGTTGGTGTGGAAACACACAGGAGTGAAATCACCATGGAAAATCCTGACAACAGTGAAGCTGTAAAGCATGAGCTTAGCATGAGATTAGATGGTAAAGGACAGAAAACAGCTGATAAGAGTATCAGTGTTACCCGTACGTCACAAAGTGTTGGTGGTGTGCAGGTACAGAGCAAAGAACACAAAAATGGACATGATAGCAAACAGAATCAAAGTGAGGGAAATAAGATAACAAAGGAAAGACTGACAGAGAAGCAGGAAGGAGGTAGTGATGAAGCTATAGGACTGGGGCGTTTTCAACCAAAAGCAAGAGCTCAGCAACTTTCAGAAGGAGGACGTGGTTCAAAGAAGTCAAGTCCTCTTGTTAAAGTAATTGACGAAGAACACACAGAAATTGATAGTGCTCTTAAAGATGACAGTCAGACAAAGACCGTCATAAAGAAAACTATGGATGAAACCACACAAAACATGACGAAATGGCAAGAAAGTCAAAGAAATCTTAGAAGAAGTTTGACTCTTGAAACAGATGTAATGGTCACTTTGGACAAAATATAAACTTTTAAATGTCAACAAAAGACACATTTTCATTCATGAATATGATTGACACCAAAATTACATTGAAGATCACACAGAGAACGTTATAATAATGCTCATTTTTACACTGTTGTTTATACAAAATGTAGCTTCAGTGTTGTGTTCCTCTCTTTTTCATTCTTTTAACAAATACTTGTATTGATGCAAAATGCTGAAGTTACAGTTTACTACAGGATTTATTTGGTGTAACATGTTTTTAAAGGTTCAAAGAAACCTAGGATTTACCTTAACACAGAATTATATTTATATTATCACTGAGTATGTTTGTCTTTTATGCTCTTTATGGTTTCAGTTTTTATGCAGTCTTGTGGTGTATCACCTATTTCATTTTATTTTCACATTTCTTTGTTTAAAAAAAAATACATACCAATGAATGTAATGTGTGTGTCAATGATTTCAGACAAGAAATTTCACAGGGAAATATTTAAATGTAAACCTTTGTGTGTTTATATGTGTTAATATGTTTAATGTCATATTTTAATTGCAGTATTGCTTAATTACTTTTCAATCTGCTGTGCATTTCCTTTTTCAGCATTGCAGTGTATTATGTTCTACACAGAGCCCTCTGAGCTCATCTGTTGCTGATTCTTTGCCATTTGGATGGTGATTTGTTTAACTCTGGATCCGAATTAATAAAAAATACTAGTTTTACATCACTACATGACATGGGCTGAGCTGAAAATATTTATTCAGGTTAAACTTAACATGGTTACATGAAAGTGAATTCAATACATAGTCCTTTAAACAAATTTTGCTTCCTTTGAAACATAATAAATGGGACAAAAGAGAAAAGAGTGCATATTTTCAGCATAAGCATGCGTGTTAGTCAGCTAGTGACGATTGAACAACAGGAAGAATGGGAACATCTGGGGTGAAATCATACTGGCAGAAATATTTGAAAAGGAGACTTTAAAAAAAAATTAACTCTGTAAGTATTTTGGTATTTAATGGCAAAACCCATTCAGACTCCACAATGCCGGGCAGTGAGCACAAGAAGGACACCCACAAGAAGTCTGCTCCTGATTGTTTGGTCAGAGACATTCACACCAGTGCTGGAGTAATTTTGTAGCTCTGGTAGTATTCATCCTGTTCCTCTTTGCACAAAGGAGCAGATACCGGTCCTTCTGATAGGTTAAGGGCCTGCTACAACCCTCTCCAGCTCTCCTAGAGCCTAGAGTAACTGCCTATCTCCTGAAGTCTCCTCCATGCTCTTCAGACTGTGCTGGAAGACACCAAACCAGGCAGTGGCACGTAGTTTTGTGGCGTCCTGGAGGAGTTGGACTGTCTGTGCAACCTCTGTAAGGTCCAGGTATCACGTCAGGCTACCAGCAGTGACACTGGCACTAACCAAATGAAAACTAGTAACAAAAAAGCATCTAGAAAAGATGAGGATGGAAAAATATCAGCGGCCTCCACCTGTAGAACCAGTCTTACTTTGGTGGTTGCCTCATTGTTGGCCCTCTGGAGCACCGGTTAATTTCATTAACACCAAAGCAGCTGAAACTGATTAACACATACATATATGCATGTACTTATTTGTCTCAAACACCAAATGCGTATTCTGTTTACAAGGAATCTTTATTGAGTGATTTGATTATTAATGACTAATTATTATTTTACAGGGATTAATTCACAGAAAACTATTTTAAAACAGTCTGTTGTACAACATTAAAACACATACAGCAAACATAGTTTACCACTGTTTAACGCACATGAACAAGTCAGGATGTAAAACTTTTGACTTCTCTCAATGAAAATCTCTGGATGAGATCTAAGCATGAGAGAAACATAATGTGTAACGACTCAGAGAGCATGATGTGTCTTAGTTTCTGCGCCACACAGGTATGGATGTTTGTCTGGGAGCCACACCATCACTGCAGGGGATGAAGTAAGAACTTGTCTTTAAGCACACAGGAGTGAGTTTCAGACACACAAAGCAGAACTCTTTCTGACAGCGAGGACAGATGATGTTCTTGCAGCCTGTTTTGTCGTGCTCCACTATCTCGCCACAGGTGGGACAGGCTCGGATGGAGGGACAGGCATCGACCCCCTCAACTTGAGGGAGGGCAGTAGTCTTGCAATTCTTGAGAAGTTCACGGTCGTGATTGATGCATCCATCGTTGTCACAGCGGTCAGAGCGTGGAGTGCTACCTTTCCACGGCTTCAAACACTGCCAGCAGAACTCATACACTTTGTTGTTGTCTGCTGTGCAGATTGTGCACTGAACATGGAGGTTGGTCAGGTCCTCTCTCTCCACATAGGTTTTGCAACCAGGACACTGTTATGACAAACATTAAAGATGCTCATTGTTTGTAGATATACACTTGGTTTTCCTGATGAGTCACATGACTAAAATGGATCATATTGTGTGTGCGTGCAAAATTCTCTCAACTTTCCAAAAAAAACAAACAAAAAAAAACTAGGATTGTGTGTAAATATACATTTACTCACAATTTCTAAAACACTTTGTACACTTTTTTTTAAGTGCAGTTTGAATTTGAGCACTGTGAGTGCACCTAAGGGGCCAGGACCTGCTCACTTCAACAATGGGGCTATTTTAATCACTCGAAGGAAATGATTTCTTAGCATTTATTTTTAGTTTTTAAAAATAAATATTTAAATAAATAAAAAAATGTCTGCATTTTTTTTTCTTTTTGACAACATAGGTAGTTTTGGCTGAGATAAGTTATAGAATTTTCAGCACTGATATGAATCAGGGAACATTGAAAATTATCCCCAAATTAGCTTTTTGTTTTGTAGGTGCAATCATCCTCTACTAACTTCGACACTTACGCTTTTAAATTCGCAGTACTCTGTGGCAGCTAGAAGGGCGATGTGCTCTTCAAAGTACGCCATCTCTTCTGTTGTCAGTACTGCCAGCCTGCGCACCTCTTGGTAGGACCACTCTGCATCACACTTTTGTAACGTACCATCCTTTAAAGCTGGGCACTTAAATTTGTACTGGCCCTGGTTGATGTTTTTGGTAGAAACGACACATGGTAGAAACACTGATCCAATGATTTACACTTAACAATTGTTATCCACCATAGCATAAATATGTAAGCCATTAAATACAGTAATAGCAGGTCAGTGTATTTAGACATGCTCAAGATGACGTACTGAGGTTCAAAATGAGAGGGATTCGACCCACAGAAATGTAAACATTAATTTTCCTACTCAAACTTAGGCAAGAAAACTAAAAGTAAAACTACATGAAAACAATGACTTTATTCAAAACCTAGAAAGTACCTGATCCAACAGGCTGCGACACCACCCAGTGAGCGACTCCGGGGTGACGGCATGACCGCAGGACATCTCTGCTCTGAGACCCTGGTCTCCTTCCTCTGGAGCTGAGAGGAACAACAATAAGCGCAGACCGTGAACTCACCAGTGCGCAATAGGTTACAGCCCGGTATTGAAACAGTGCATTTATTATAACAATCCAAATCAATTCATGCACAGTTATGAAAAAGAACCGACGTGAATTAAGGGGCTTCAGTGATGATAACTAAACAGTATTTCTTACGTAGCGGATCCAGATCATCGGGCCTGTTGACGAATCTCAGCGTCGTGTCTCTGGGGTCGTATCTTTTCTCTTCAGTCATTTTAACTCAGAAGCCCTCTGCTCCGTCCTCTCCGTGGATAAACAAGCTGTGTCTCTGCAGTCAAGTGAAGTGAACACCGAGGCTTCCGTGTTATCACCACTGACAGCACCAAGATGTGTTTTTAACTTTCATTTTCCCCCAGCAGTTACCAGAAGTCACGTGAATTAACTCTCTGTAACAGGTCTGTCTTCTTGTTTCCGTACCTGTCTTCAGTTACTCTTTAGCACTGATGATGAGGGCAGCAGTTATTTAAAGCTTTTTTTTAATGTGTTAAATAATTATTTCATGGTAATAAGTAATAAAAATAAACAAATAAGTTATTTTACAGTGGCGTTTATAGTTTTTTGCGGCACTGATTTTTAATGAAATGCGGATGAAAGCGGAAAAGCTGGTAAACAAACACGCCCACTCATCATAAACGGGGATATCAAGTGATTTCCAGCTATCATAGAGTGTGGCGTCCAATAAGGAAATGCATTTACACACTGAACAATTTAGTGTGCAAATGCTGAGTGCTGCTCACGCACTATAATGTAGACAACAGTAAAATGCTTAAAAGCACCGTTAAGATTTGTTTGTTTTTCATAGTTTGTTTGTTTGTTTGTTTTTCAAAAACGTTGAATTTGCATTGGAAACGAAGGGCATGCGCACATCAACAAATATCTAGAATAGATCTTTATTCTTACTGGTACGAGAACAATGAAACACATCTAACGCACTTTTATAGAGCTGTGTAAAATTGAAAAAGAAAAAAAAGACGATTAAATAGTTAAAAACAATGATTTTGATGAAAGTGAAAGTATACTCAACCCTGTGACGTCAGACCCAGAAGTACCTTATTAGTCTCAGCAGGAGAAGCGGAGGGAGCGCACAGAATGGGAAAGCTGTACCAGGTCGTGGTTTCTGGAGTAAGGGGTGGGAAGGTGCCCATCGACCTTTTTAATATATATATATATATTTAATATATATACTGTGTGTACAATTAATCCTTACAGCTTTAAGTAGCCTACCACAGAATATGACTATTTACTGTGGTGCATTGGCTTTAAAACAGACCTCGATTAATGGCAACATTTGATAAACAAACGCTCCCTGGTCACATGACAAAAAAAGGTGGAAATCACCCCCTGATGATAAACATTTTTAAACAGATTTACGCAGACGGAGAAGCAGAGATACCTTCAAAACAATAAAATAATAAAATAATTATTGGATGAAGAATTTTGAGCGAAAGTGAAAGAATTTATCTGCTCTCTGACGTCAAACCTTGAAGACAAACGGCTGTTCGCACGGGCATATCAGTGACAGAGACTTTAGGAGCGCAGCAAGTCGCACTCAAGCGCAAAAATGGGAAAAATCTACCAGGTTGTGGTTCATGGACTAAGGGGTCAGAAGATGATGGTGGACCTGTGCAACACTGAGGAGCAGTTAAAGAGCATGACAGTGAAACAGCTCAAGGAAAAATTGGCGCAGAAGCTTCCGGAGACCGCAGGTAAGAAAGGCGATAATAAAACAGTGTATGTATGCTTCTATGTTGCTGATTAATTCAAAGGCATTTTTACTGTAATGAGATTCTTTATAGAATCTTTAAAGTACTAATCCTAAAGTAAAACACTCAGCAGCTTGAAGTGAAAGTAAGGAAGTGGCGATGATAAACAATGGTTTGATGAAAGTGCATTACAGTATTTCAGATACTTTTTCCGCGTCTGTGCGCGTGCGCGTGTGATTTTAAAACGTTATTGTCAATAGAAACAGAGTAAAGTAAATAGCGCCCCAAATAAAGTAAGCTAGCCCAAGAACAGTTAGCTTAAACTTTACATCAAACTGCTCAAGTTCATGTAATTATTTGTAGTTGAAAAGTTTCAAAGGCAAACATAGAGAAAAAATAAATAGAAATAAAGAGTTTTTTTACTGACCATGAGGGGAACAATCTTTTCTTAAATTTCATATACATTTGAATCACACACAATATGTGTGTGTGTGTGTGTGTGTGTGTGTGTGTGTGTGTGGTTGTGTGTGTGGTTGTGTGTGTGTGTGTGTGTGTTGTGCTTTGAGCCACTGTTTCAGAGTATAAAAAGTATCATTAACTAATTACTAATTCA
>VOQK01036933.1:0-23588 GCA_015052645.1 Benitochromis conjunctus
CACACAGTCCTTGTTTCAACCCACGACTAATTTTAAAGTACTTCCGTTTGAATTAATTTTATATTCTAAGTGTGGTGTGTGTTTCTCGCTAGTGGGATTTTTTTTTTTTTTCCATTTGGAGAGGAAAAAAGAGCTCATCAGATGGCTGCTGGTCCCTGAGATGGAAAACACTGAGAAACGGTGCCCTAGATAACAAGTCAGTCCAGCCCCTTTTGCCAAACTGCAGGAGCACTGAAGTATCAAACAGCAATCAAAAGCACAGCCTGTTTTCTGCTCAGGGAGGTGCTGTAGTGTGATTTGGGAGGAAATTCAAGGGGTTGCTTGCGCAAGACCTAGACTGGCATGGGAATCTAAGCAGGTTGCATCTCCACAGTCACAAATACACACACTTTCATGCACTGCAACCTTTGACCCACGTTCTATTTCCTCCCACTGTTTGATAAGCTGCAGTTGTCAACTATGATCAAAACCAAGCCACCCTGCATCTCAAACTCGTGCCTTCCTTCTCACTAAACTCTTCAAAGCATCTCGACTGCCATCTGATATATTTAAATATACATACATATTCTATATGCATCTCTGCTGCACACACAGATCATCCAGAGATAAACGGGTAAGGCGTCGCTTTCGTGCTGCCAAAGAGAAAGATCAGATTTCTGCTGCAGACACCCACACTTAAGCTGCAATGCAGATATTTTTGTATAGCTTTAACAGTCAAAATGAGTTGAGGTTCAATAAGAGAGGGAAGATAAAATAAAGTAATAGTGAACATTTAATGAAAGACAAAACACTGGAGTGAGGAGTGAAGTCTGGAGCTGAAGTTTGAGATATTACTGATCGTGTCCGCCTCAGCCCGAGGCAGGTCGAGGACCCAGATAGCAAAAACACGGTAACCTTTTAGCCTCCTCACTCAAAATATACCAAAAGGGCCACCCGCCTGAGGATGTGTTCCTGCACGTGGCCTTACAGGAAAAGAAAACAATTCGAGATTTGGCTCAAGGTCATAACTAGCAATACTGTACAGGTCATTTGGCAGTTACGTTAAAAAAAAAAATCCACATGGAGTAGCACATAACAGTGATGAGCTGCCAGATGGAAGTAGTTTCTCTGCAAGGGTTTAATTTTTGGACTGTGTATAAAGGATGGACATAGTTTCCAGGTCAAAGAAGTGCATCCAGTGAGGCCCGTAAACCAGCATTACCTTTAATGACCAGCAGGGGGCGCCTCCCATGGTTGTGAAAAGTTCAATTCATCATAAAAGCATGAGAAAACACTTTTCTTGCCAAAACAAATGATGTCACAAACTGACATAATTTACATTTGATTAGATACTGAGATGGTAAAAGCAGTCCCAGGTAGTTCTCCAGAGTCTTCGCTTTATTTATTACATGGGCTAAAATGCCATGGATACAAATTTCCACTTGACTGGTCAGCAGAGGTATATCAGTTTTACCTTGTAATTCAGATTTTTATCTGTTAATCTGAATGTATTTGCACAGATGAAGAATGATGTAATGGTGATATTACTCATTGTGTTTTGGTAGTTTTCTAAACTCTAAAATGTGCCAAAAATGTACATCAGGGAATAAAAACACAAGCAGTACAAGTTAATGTTTTTTTTTTAGGGGAAGTGGGAATTATTTGTATTTTTGATGAATCATTGCTTGTTTTAATAATCTGTTAACTATAATTAAATGGAGTCTGAGGTGAATTCCTTTTACGGTGAGCCATTACAGCCACAGGAAAACGACACGTGTTGTCTGTTCTCTGCTGCAGGTGAATGCTACCTGATGGAGTGGTCAGACTGGAGCTCGTGCGTCAACATCTGTGCCAAAGAGGCCGGCGTCGACTTTGCCTCGGTCCAGGTCCGCTCACGAGCCGTGCTGGCCCAGGAGCCTGAAAACCTGCAGCTCTGTCCTGACCAGGAGTGGGAGTCTCAGCCTTGCACAGGTGGAGAACACTTTGAAAAACATGACAGCTTCAACCTCTCCTGGCCAGAAAGTTTGACAAATTAACAGAAGCAAAGTCTATTTGAACAGTGAACTTTCTATGAATACAAATTAGCTTGCTGCAGCCCAGCAGCTCCAAACTTTGATGCATTTATTCCTTCTATTTATCCGCATATTCGTAATATTTACGGTGAGGGTAAACTGAAGTCAGTCTCGGGGCGTGATAGGTTGAAGGCAGTGGAGAGCACGTCAGTGCATCAGAGGGTTAACGCAGAAAGACACTTGCTTTCAGAGTCATACCCGCAGGCTGTTTAGGCTTCTATCTCTCTGAATTTGGACTGTCAGAGGAAAGTGGAACACCAAAAGAAACCTACTGAACAACAACATGCCGACATTGTGGGGAAGAGAGATCTGACACAGGAGTCACATAGATTTCCTCCCTGGGAGGCATCACTGCCAACCAGTGGGCTGCTTCCCTATCATGCCCGATACACAATCGAGAAGAAAACGACACTAACTGCTACTGTTTGTCTTTCCCTTTATGCCGGGTCAATTGGTGCTCCCCCAGATGGGATTTCTCGAGTCAGATTTTCAAACGTTTGAAACCCAGATGCTCGTTTACAGTAGTGATCTCTGCGATTCCCTCTGCTGCATTAATCACCCATTAGATGCAACGCAGGTTGTGAATCACTACGACAAAACTCAACACACAGTGTACTGTAATTCTCCCTCACCTCCCTCTGTACTCTTACTGTACACAGCCCCGCAGCAGTCTTCACTAGCATGACCTGGTTTCACAGCTTCACTCAAGGCACGGGGGGGAGGAGTGGCCCAGCCAAGACTAGTGGAGGCGGAGGAGGAAGAGAGAGTGAAGGCAGGAAAGGAGAAGGCGGTGATGAGAAAGAGAGGCTGGGATGGAGGGACGGGGAGGTTTGATGTGAAGCTCCGGGCTTGAGAAAAACAAAAACAACACTGTTGTTCTGTTTTACAGTATAGTGATTCTTACCAGGCTTTGTGTCTCCAGTATGTGCATAATGACAGAATGACCAGCAGTTTCACTTCAGTGCAATACTCATAATAATCTGAAGAACAAAAACAAAGAAGCTCACTGCTTTTCAGCAGCTCCAGAGACATTAATGAAACCTTAATGAAGCACTATTCCCTCCATTTGTAGGCATTTAAATCTGAAACTGGAAAAAGCAACTTGAATCTGAATTTATAACCAGGTAAAAATCAGAGTTAATATTGCAGTAACATTTATTCCCCAGGAAAAACCAGAAACATGTGAGACTCATCAACACGCTCATTATGTTTAAAACTATTAGAAGGAATTTCTTCACATTTGGCGCCAACACACAGTGGATTCATTGATCAGTCGTCAAAGGTCATTCTCATCTCGCAAAATTCACTTTTGGCTGTAGCTCAGAATTCATCATCTCATTAAGCTGGTAAAATTTTGCAATAAAGAGATCATTTGTTCATTTTGTGCATGTTAGTTTAATAGGTGATTCTAAATTGGCTGTAGGAGCCAATGCTTGACTTTATATCTCTGGTATTCTTGGTGTACCAGAGATAGAAAGTATCCGTATCCCTGATGGACCAGCAACCAGTCCAGGGTGTAACCCTCTCGCCCAAAGTCGCAGGGATAGACTCAGGCTCACCATGATCCTAGCTGGATAAGCGATTATGGATGGATAAATAGGCAACAGTAATCTTGGGTGCTCACTGTGCACACTGTGGTTATTGTATAGATTTTTTTTTGTGCTGCCTGGTTGAACACGTGTATGAAGGATTTTCTGGCCTTTGCAGCTTATTTGCAGAAACATCCATATTTGCAACATTTTTCTGCTTAAACATCAAAACATAAACATTTATTATGTTTTTTAAATCCCACAAAGTCCTCATTACAAATTTAAGTTTGGACAAGTTTAAAACTTTAAAATCTCAGTAAGTAAATAGAGTTCATAACGGGTTTAAGACACCTATGAGCATTTTGGAGTCACAACAAAGTAACAATTTATTCTTCTTCAGTCCCAGAGGGGGTTTTTTTAGACTTTATTTCAGTGCCACCCTGTGAGATTCAAAACAAAAAGTACTTCCAAGTCAGGTCTATCACCACCAGCCGATTGGTTCAGTTTAGACACCAAAAACTGCTTAGGTACATTAAGGGAAAAGGTCAAATTTGGGTTAAAATATCCCCACATGTGCCAAAATGAATCCTGCACACCTAAATGTTATCTCATTATTATAGCAAATTATAGCTTTACAAATTTGTAATTTGTAAAACAAAGTAACAAATTCTAACATTAGCAATAATTAGTGAAAAATATTCATCCATTAATTTTGTTCTGCTTGTCCAACTCAGGGTAGCGGAGGGGTGCTGGAGCCTATCATTTAATTATGAGAAGTACAATAAAAACTATTTCTATGAACTTCAAAATCCATTTATTCAAATTGTGGTTATAAAGTGTTACTAGATTTTATACGGTCCAGCGAACCAGCTAACTTGAAAGATAGCTCTATGCTTTTGTTGTCAAGACATTTGCATTGCACACCAAAGATCCCTGATTCAAGAGTGGGAGGAGACCACAGTCACCAGTTTCAGGATGTCACAAGAAGGTACTCCAAGTGATGCCCCCAACCCTGAATAATTGGGGAGGGTGTAAATCTGTGCCAAATCAAATATGTGGATCTATCTGCTTTAGTGACCTGCTGGGAATTAAGGGAGCAGCCGAAAGCATGCCCCAGCAAACCCAAACGACATTAACTTCCCCTCTTATTAGTGACCATGGTGCCGTGATTGTTGGCAGGTACAGACACCACCTCGCTTAGCAGCTTAGCAGCCATTGTAGAGTGAATGTGTGCAATAGTTTGATATAAAAGTGATTGAAAATGCAGTCAGTTTAAAAAGCTGGAATATAATTACTCTTTTTTTTTCAGTTAATATGGTTGAAAATCATCCATGGCCTTTCTCAGCTCTTACAGAAATTCTCATATCTGGGACTACTACTCACATTATTTCTGCCTCCAGAAAAAAAGGAGAATAAAAAGGATGAAAAAAAACTCCTGCGCTTCTCCTGAGAAATGTTTCTGTGGTAGTACAACTCCAGTCTGCTCATAAAAGATGGTGGGAAGTGCCAGCCGAAGTGAGCGATTCAATGATAACTTAACACGTTTGAAAAATGACTTCAGCTCTAGCGGAGCAAGGAAGAAAGAGAGAAATGAGAAGAGTAAAGTACATAAAAGGTGAAGTCCTCTCAGCCGCAGAGGATTCATCCCGTACGGGCGGCAGATAGAGGCGTACCGCTGACGGGAGCAACGATATTGTACCCACGTCTGTGGAGAATAGCTCTCTCTTTTGTTCAAGGTTAAATTGTTCATTTACTCTGGCTGAATTGGCTGGACTGATGATTGGCTACACAGGACTCCACAGGGAAATACAGTCATTTACTGCACTGATGGAGATATTGATAAAGTCATAATAGCACTGATAAAAAGTCATTAAGCAAAAGCTCTTACTGAAGATTAAAACATTGAACTGGACCCTTTTGAGACGACACGGTCATATTATGTGTCAGCAGCCTATTATACAACCACAACTTAGCAGCTGCTTTATTAATCTGGTGTCTCTCATATAATTAATGGTCACCACTGCCTGACTCGGTACAGCCGTCACAGTTGTTGACTGTTTTTGTGTTTTGCTTTCAGGAGGTGAATGCTACGAGTACAAATGGTTCAGCAGCATGGGCCCAAATTCCACCCGGCCTATGATCTGGTGTCAGCGCTCAGATGGACTCAATGTCACCGGTAAGGAACTCCAAAACGCTGCTGCAAACATTTGTTTCACACAGTTACTTCTGCTGGCTGTGAGCACAGCCGCAATGACCCCCACCTGCTGTTTAAACCCCATTTTCTGAGAGGGGCAGACAATCCGAAGAAAGCTGACTGAGGAAAATGGGGTTTGAAAACAGCTTGTTTTAAAAAAATAATAACTTTAAACAAGGAAAAAATAATAAACCCCACAGATTTAGCTGACCTGATGGTCTTAGGAGGACTGTTTAGGAGTTCTCACCTTTGGATTTAAAATGAGAACATGAAATAGATTGGATGACAGTAAAGGTTTGATTTTTGCTGAAGATGAAACAAACACTACTAGTTTAGAAGTTTAGGATTCAAAATTCAAATGTGGTCAAAAATAATACCAAGATTTGCCAAAAGGTTGATTCTGTTCATCTGGACGTAGCGTTTTCAGTGGGAGAAACGTTTCGTTACTGAAACGCTACGTCCAGATGAACAGAATCAACCTTTTGGGGATTTACTTACCTGGATGACTGAGCATGCATCAAGACAATACCAAGGTTTGGTTTGTTTTAGCAGAAGATCTCACTTTTCTGATGAGCCGACGGATCAAATGATTGACCTCCTTCAACAAGTTGAGTTCTGCCAGGACTGAGATGGAGGAATTTTGAAAACATTAGTACATATTAGTATGTTTTATATTGGTAAGAGCAGCAAATTGTTCACTGAGGTAAAAGATTCTGCTGAGGTTGTTAGTCTCAACAGAGAAGCACATCTGTGTATCATCAGCATAGCAGGGGCAAGTAGATGGCTTTGAAGCTCTTTGAAGCGCTATGGGAGAAATAAGCATTATCATGACCTATCAGTCATGTAAAAAAAAATGTTCAAGTATTAAATAAAAATATGGATGGAGTGGGGAAAAAAGCATAATAGGTCTACTTTGAGTCTGGAGGTCTGCAGAAGAGTTGCTCCAAGGTTGAATTGCTTCTCTTTTTTTGTCATGTTTTTTCACCTTTTGACTTTAGTTTTTGGAGTCTCTGCAACTAATCATCATATTCATTATTATTTGTTATTTTTGTTCTGAAGATTTTATTATAAAGTAAATTTTTTAATTCCATAATACCTAAAAAAGCTAACTGCAACTTCTCAATGCCCATGTTGTTACATTTAAATTATAAGTGATTATAACGTCCTGCATGTTTTCTTATTAAATGACACAACTGGTTAAAATTGTTTTAACTTCACATCTATAAATAAAATGAAAAAATCCATTAAACTTACATTATGTTTGAGCTTAAGAAATCAAACTGTTGTCAAGGGATTGCAAGTATACTTTAGTCTTCTTTAAAGGGGTCTCAAGCTAGAAAAGATCAGAAAACACTGTCCTACAGTAGTGTGAATAATAAATAGGGCAGCTGAATTTTTCTCTAAAGTGAGAAACTGGAGGTTGCAGCCGCTCTTAAGCTCAACTGTAAGCCTAAACCATTGGTGGCAATTTTATGTAGGAGGTAAAATTTACACAAAATGTCAGGAATATAACTGAAGACCAAAAAAAACTAGGCGCTTATTTCTATATGGATCTAAGGTGGTGGGCGATGGCAGCCGGTACAGCTTTTCATCTCCGTTTAACACATCAACACATAAAATTGCTTTTAAAATAAACCTGGAAACGTTGGATTTACTGAGTTATTATTGCAGATGAAAGTACATGCTGTGAAATAACCCCACGTGTTAACTTTTAAACGTGGAGATAGCTGCAAAGAACAGTGCATCTATTAGGACGAACAGATTATACTCGTGTGAAAACTCAGTCTCATGCTGTTGTCTCTTTCACAGGAGGTTGTCCTCCAATGAACCCTCCAGAGGACAACAGCTCCTGTGACCCACCCTGCCTCATGCCAAAGTCTTTCTGCAGCGAGGTGAGTGGATTTTATCCTCATATCGCAATAAACTCAAAAATAAAAGAGCAATTTTCCTAAACCCTAAAGCACAGCTTCTCTGGATGAATGGTAGTTTGTGCAAACACTGCAACACACTGAATTGAATTTGAATGCAGCAGGGAATAAAATGATAGCAGCAGGAAGATGTAAAACCCACTGCTCCACAGTGTCATTCAACTGCGCTTCATCAAAATCATGTAAATAAGTTTTTGTCTCACAGACACGGCAGCTGGCAAATCACAGAGTGATCCATTTTCCAGGCTTGAATGGCTTTTAGAAACAACTCTTGACCTAGCAATGAAGGCAGGTTACCAGCTGTAGTGGCTTGTAGAGCCAGCCGCCTTACGTAACCGCCGAATAATCGGGTCAAAACGATCGGATGAGAAGCAGGGACAGGACTTCTGAGGTCACCCGTTCAATCCCCAGACGAGGATGAAAAACTGCACTCACACAGTTTATTAGGTACACTCAGCTAAAACCTAATGCAGTGTAAGACAACAGTCGTACAGTAAATCCTCTCTTCATCATGATGGTACTGTTCAGCTTGCAGACAGGTGTTTATGGTCACTCTGAAGGTTTGTTGTGCTGTGGGATGGGATTACATAACACTGATGGGTGTTTCTTATATTTTTGTATCCCTGTTAATATCAGTGAGGGCATACTAAATACCAAAAACACCTCTGTGCGTGATGAAGACAGTTCAGTGGTGTCACAAACTGCAGCGTCCAAGACGACGATGAAATTACACCTCGACAAAATATCTGCCTAGCCAAGTGAAAGACTGTGTTCACACTAGGCTTGGTTGCCTTGCACCCCTTCCTCACTTTCCCGCTGGCCTGCACTCACACTGCGCTTAACGATCCAAGCCCCGAGTACACTTCAGCCTGTCTAAGCATCTCAAACTTCATGATTTTTACGTATTTCGCTTGAGCATACTTGAGCTGCTCTGGAATTGCTGAGAAACTGTCCTCTCACATGCCTTATTTCTTAAGGTGAATTTCACAGAGCCAGCAGTTGTTGAGAAATCATCGGACTTCCATGCTTGGCTGACCGCTCTAGGTGTGCAAGTGTCCAACCTAACTGTGGCCTGACCCACCTCTTCAAGGAGGCCAGGCTACAGTACCGTACGCACCAATTACACTAGTCAAATAAACTGGACTTTGAGGGTCACACGTAGTCAAGCGTTGCACATTTTGAGGTGTGCGGAAACCGTAAACATCATAAAACAGTCCAGTTTAAGCAAAATCTAATGGAAGTTAAACTTTGTCTGTACACAAATCACAGGTATACTTAAGGGGAATTAATCACAGCCTTCACAGCTTATTTCAAATGCCACTGTGCATAACATTGCACACGCATGATGTTAGCTACACCTGGCAACAGGATCTAACATTAGCAGTGACGGCAGCAGCCTTCTTTCCTTGCAGTTTAAAGTTCACATGTCTGTGCATAATACTTTTATGCATTGCCAGTTTACTCAGCAGAGCTCACATACAAATGCTCGTGTGCTACATTATAATACTGTAGAGCTCTGTAGAATTTCTCTTTCTCCACTTTGTGTGCATTAATAAAAAATATGAATAATTACTGTAGATTAACAGAGTAGTATTTCTGTTGCTGACAAGCGAGGGCAGCAACATTTAATGGTCTAGTTGACGAGTCATGCACATCCACAGCACAACTTTAAATCTTGTTAATAAATTAGTGACAGTTGGCGAAATCAGTTAGCAGCCCTCGCTATTTAGCACATTTAAAATGCCTTTGAGCAAGGCATTAAAATTGTGTTTATTGAACCTCCTGAATTTTTTAATTTAAAAATTAATTTGAATATGGGATTTTTAATTGTTCTCATATTTTCTACATCTGGCATTCTATTTTCAAAATATTGCTTAAAAGTGAATTGTGCAATTTATTTATGTTTTTTGGGGGCGGGATTAGGCCTGATGATGTAGAAGTCTCAAAATCTCTCAAAAAGTAATGTATCAAATTTGATACACTAGAATTTAAAGGGTTAAACCACTTAATGCCCAACCTTGAGTGATACTTGTGACTGTGAGTGTTTAGGTGAACGTACAGTATGTGACTCCAGATGCAAAGCAATGCTTAAATGGTCCTCCATCTGCAGTACGGGCTATTATTGTTCCTGCTGAATTGGAAACAGGCATTAGCAGAAAATACGGTGTATGGGAATGAGGCTACAGCAGGTCAAAAACAGCTCTGAAATGGTTCGACTTGTCTGGAAGCTTGTGCTTTTATCTTGATTGACTGTAAATGAATGAGAAATGTCAACACATGGTGGCCTCGGTGCAGCAGTTAAACCTGTCTTCAAACAGTAACAAGGCTGCCATCCTACCACACCAGCCAGGACTCTTCTGAACACTCCTCATGAATTAATTTACTTTCAGGTTAGCTTGTTTAACATCCCTCCAAGCTCTGTACTGTCACTCCAGCTTAAATCATATATGAATCTGCGCTGCCCCCTGCAGGCTGGTATTTGCATGTGCGAGGAGGGCTTCACAGAAGTGCTGTCATCCACTGGGCAGCTGGACCAGTGTGCCCCCATCCCCGTCTTGGAGATTCCCACAGCAGGGGACAAGAAAGGGGATGTGAAGACCAGTCGTGCCATTAACCCCACTCTGCCCACCACCATCCAGCCCGGACGCAACGGGCGGACTTGGTACCTGCAGCCCTATGGACCAGGTCAGACCATCACACACAGGTTACACCTTATGCAGATTCATATCACTGTTTACCAAACTACAGGTTATCGTCAGTGTTAACAAACACATCACAAATGCGAGGAGAATACAAGTGTTTTGCTGCTGTCAAGTGAAAACCTTTTAAAGGGATCTCTGATGCTCATTTGCAGCTCTATATTTTATTTCTTGGACTCTACTAGAGTATTTTTGTATGTTTCACAGCTCAAAATAATCCTTATTTATAGATGGCCTCTGTCTAGCCCCTCAGTTCATCCTCTGTCTTAAAACAACCTTTTCAGCTCCTCTTTTGAGGCCACCAGCTAGTTTCCATCTGACTGACGTCCTCTCGCAAACATCTAAACAGCAGATGTGCGAGGCTGCTGTGCTCACAGCCAGAGCTGGTTTTAATAATGAAAACTGCCCCCATCTTTGACATCATACAGTGATATGACAGAAAATACGAAAAACCATAACAGCCCCCCCTTCCTTTTGATCTTTTAAATGCCATGTGTTAGGGAACTACCTAAAGTGCTGCTTTACAAGCTTTTTTTTTTTCTATAGGAAAGTGAATGTAGGTACAAATATCGCATCCTTTCCAAAGCAAGCCTTCACTTGTGATGGCAGACAGATATATGTATCTGTAAAGTAAAGAATGTGCATATAAAACTAATAAAACTCCTCCATTTCAAGTTTCTGTAAGTGTGGCTGAAGGGAAAAGATTTCCGAGTCCAGCGTCTGACTTTTTCCAACCTACAGAGCTCCACATAATCCTCGAAGTGAAGTTAAGACATAAAGCTGAGAGGTTTTCACATGACAACAGCAGGACGTGCTTTCAGTATGTTGTTTGGGGCGGATTTAGTGTTGACAGTGCTGAATTAACGTTAGCTTGTACTTGCAGCTCTGTGTGAAATAAAACCGACATATGTAATATCACACAAGTTCTTTCGGCTGCACGGGTGAAGCTTTCCTACCTGCTCTCGACTTCCGCTGCATTAACGTTTGAAAGAGGCGTCTGCACGGAGCGTCGTGACTGATGATGCATGCGAGAAGCATTTAGGACGCGAGAGCGCAGAACAGATTGAGTTAAAGTGTCTCGGGAGCAAACACTTCCACATCCACAAGCCATCACTTACAGTAACCTTTGCATTGTTTATCTTCCGTATGCTTGCTTGTTTTGCAACACAATGCTTGCTGTTGTACTACAGTAAGATATAGATAAAGATACAACTAGATTGTATAGCTTGTGATCTGCAGTGTGATTGTGTTGCATGAATGGCCTCATGCAATTGAGAAAAGCAATTGGGCATGTTTGAGAAATCTACCATTTAATTTCATATTTTCTGTAAGTACCACATACTGAGTCCATACAGAGTACTTACAGGGTACTTATGGTATTGCATAAACACGACTGTAAGCTGGAAAAAGAAAAAAAAAAGACGTACGTGTTTGACAGTTATAATGCCCCACTGCGTCACTGATTTGGCCTGCATGTGCCAGCCTCGGTTTTCTGGTCTGACGTCAGAGTTGTGCTCGTCTCAGGAGCTTGGAAAGAAAACGACTTTAAGTTTAAACAAAAAAAAAATAAGTATTATAATAAATGAAATTACTAAACTGACTAAAAATATTTTCTTACAGTGCTGAGATTTATTTTGGCTCCTGCTCTGTTTGTGACTCTTTATTGTCTCTGTAAAGGAAAAATTCAGATTTCATCTAAGATTTCAGTCTATTTGAGTCCGTGTCTTATTGGTTTGCACCAGTGCTAGTGTCTCTGCAGTGAGGTGGTTTTGTACTCTAAATCATTCTGGAGACCGGATACTCCCTGCAGAGTTAATAAATTACCACTCCATTATTTCTGACACATTCAACTAATTATATTTAAAAAAAAAAGAAACAACACATGTTTACATGACTGCAAGTGACAGTAGGCTGGGAAATGGACACCAGTACACTTTGCAGTCTGTAAGCAATGATCACAGATCACTTGTGTGAAATCAGCCCCTGGCCCATTTAACCGTCAGGCTCTGGCTCTTCACAGCCCATCTGACAAAAGCTGCTGCACCCTGAGAAAATACACAGAGCACCATTTATGGATAACAACATGCTCCGCTGGTTTCTCATTCCCGGTATTTTTTGCCTTGTTTTCTTCCACTATGCCCACAGTTAAGTTTCCTGACTCTTAGGATATTACACTGCAAACCAAAAGCTATATGATGTATTTATTTATTGTTAATAGAGGGATGCACTGATCCAATACAAGACTCTAAAAGCTGGATCAGGTATTGTTGACAGTGGATCAGCCTGTTCAATAATTACTACACCACACATCAGCAGCTGTTAGCAGGAGAGCTACGACGGTAACAGCAAAGCATCACCAGTTTAGACATATTTCACCTCAAACTGTGGTTGAGTGAGTTGACACGACTGAAAAGCTCCAACAATGACAATGCTTTCTGTATTATCGTCTCACCGGCAACCTTTTTATCACTATTACAATAATATAACACGGTGTGGTAAAGTCGATTATTGTTATTTCACTTGTTAAGTTAAGGAGGCAAGGCTGAGATGGTTTGGACATGTGCAGAGGAGGGATAGTTGATATACTGGACAAAAGATTTTGAAGATGGAGCTGCCAGGCAGGAGGAGAAAAGGAAGAACATAGAGAAGATTCATGATGTAGTGAGAGAGGACATGCAGGGCTGCTGTGACAGAAAAGGATGCGAAGGAGAGGCCGAGATGGAGACAGATGATCCGCTGTGGAGACCACTAAAGGAAGCAGCAAAAAGAAGTAGTAGTTGTCAGCTCTGCTCCACTCAGGATGGCCGTGTTTGTGTGTGAGGTGATGCACTCACATCAGAGCAGGGAAAGCAGAAGCTGGTGCAGCTGTAAATCACACCAATATACAGTAATGACTCTCACAGGGAACTGAAGGGAGACTAGTGCATAATGAATAAAAATATATTATCTTTTTATTTAGGTTATTAAATTAAATAAAATTTCCTTACACATAGAAGAATGAGTCCAAGTCTCTTCCTTAGAGTGAGGAATATAGCTTATTAATTTATCACAGGCTACTGGATCAATACTATTTTGGCAGTCACTCTGAGCCTGTGTCTCTCTCTATACTGGAACTGGAAAAAGTTGGATCAGTGCATCCCTAATTATTATAAAGTACAGCAGAACTCTTCACAGGGTCCTTTTAATGGCTGCTGGTGCCATGTCGAAGTGTAAACAGACAAACTGACGAGCCTCCTCCTCCACAGATGGGAAGCTGAAGATGTGGGTGTATGGTGTAGCAGCTGGAGCCTTTGTGCTCCTCATATTCATAGTGTCTATGATATACCTAGCTTGGTGAGTTGATCAGTTTAATCTCCCCTATAATCATCCTCCTCATCCTCATTCATGAAACCATGAACATTTTTTTACCCCCCCACCCACTCAAGTTCAAGCGTCCCCTCCCTCACATCATTCTCGTTTTTGGTTTTGGGGTTTTTGTTTTTTTTTGTCTTTACTTCTTCTTTTGCTTGCTTCATGCCCTTCCCATGCGAGAGCAGCAGCTACTGTGCTAAGGTGCACCGCTCACTTAAGGCCCAAGAGTGTGATGCCAATGGGACGGCAGTGTGGATGGGCCAAAATGCACACGAGATGACTTACACCTGCCCCGATTGCCAAGACCTAGCTCAAAGCAGCAGCAGCAGCAGCTAAAGAGGATGTGGAGGGTTCACCCCCACCCCGACACACCCTTCAGTATAAGTACCTGCAAGTCCCTGAGCTTTCCCTGTGACCTTTGTCAAGCTGTCACATGTCCTGCCTGACTGGCTGAGTGAAGGTGCTGGTCCAGGTGAGGGCAAACCACCCAGAATGTGTTTCTCTCAGTTCTTGTAGAGAGCTTTTAGAGCTCTTAGACACACTGATATTAGGTCACCCTGACCTTTTCTTAAAAATAATCACGCACTCTCAAATAAATCATCACAAAGCCAATTTATAACTACAGCTGATTGCAAACCATAGTGTTTCTCTAAAAGATATATGACGGAGTCCCCCGTGATGTCAACCATTTGTTTAGGACAAGAAAGAGTTTGCGAAACATTGTTTGATTAGAGGTTACCCTGTTGCATGCTGTAAAATAAGCCCACTATTCCCATGTGACATCATGTTTATTTTTTTTTTAAGTATGTAACATCTGTAATAACATAATGACGTCCTGTTCAATGATGAAGCTTATACTTATCAGGTAAAGCTAATCTGAAATAGCGAGGAGATATTAAAGATGAATCCCAAAAGACAGCTCGGGAGTACAGAGGCTAAATCAGAACTTGAAACCACTTCTGTGTCTGTACACTCAACATAAAGTAAGAGCCAGGACGCTGTCAGCTTAGACTGAAAAACTGCAGAGAAAAGGTCAACTCTGACCAAAGTTCAAAAGTACAGCTGCCACCCACAGACTTCCTGTAGACGGACGTAGCTTGTAGGTCAAAAGAGTGAAGTGATGGTGTAAGCGCCTTAAGCCTGCGTTCTTTCTAACAGCTAGCAGGAGGCGACTCCTTTGATTGTACAAAGACGCTCACAAAAACTTTTTGGGAGGAAAACCTTTAACTCAGTTCTTATACAACCTCAGAAATCACTCTGTTTTTGTTCTATGCTCCAGATTCAAGTCTCAGTGAATACAAGATGATGCTTATTTTGTAAAGTCAAAAACAGAGTTTTAAAACACCAACACGGCAACATTCAAAACCCTCAGCTCAATGATTAATTAAAACGAAAAGCGTTACAGCGGCTACATCGACACAGTGTAAGCCACGGTCGTTACAGTCACCCAAAGCTAAAGTGAAAGTAGTCGTGAAAAAACATCTAAATAATAAACATCTGCATTGGGTTTAAATCTATACCTGTTTCATAAGCTTGTTACATGTTTGTATAAAAAGCTGAACAGTTCAGGAAGTAAAAATATTTGATTCCACACAGAAATACAGGAAAGTAGAAATACTAGTCTCTGCACTGCTGAATAAATGCACTTATTTTACAGCTGATTTTTTATCCATGCATATCGTAAACTCAACTTAGAGATTGTGTTAATCACAAAACTGTGATTTATTTTAAAAAAATTATGTGCCACTATCTTAACTTATTATTTAGTGGGATGTGTGAATACTTTTATTCTTAGCACAGCAGAAATAAAAGAAAAAAGAAAAAAGTTACACTTCATATGTTTAAAAAATTGGATTAAAAACAACATTACCACAGCATACATCTTCTTCACCATCATATACTTTCATCATACTTCTCAGAACCTGCGTAAAATTATTTTTCTCTCATTTAATTTTATGTAAACGAGGGTTAATATTAATGTACGGGAATAATCATCTCGTTTAAACTCCAAGCACAATATGAGCAGACTAAGATGATGACATTAAAGAGACATTTAAATATTAACTCCAGGCAAGGTTTAAATCAGATTTAAATCTCCACGAGGCTGAAGTGCTTTAATTAAACGATGTCACGCTGCCCTCTTGTGGCCAAAGATGGAACCATAGTAACAAAGGCCTATTATTTCCTTCCCAATCACCTACTGCTACAAGATAAACACGTTTTGTTCCTCTGTGTTCCTTTACTTTGAAAGACCGTATACAGTAGGATATAATAATTTTAGATAAGAAGTTCAAATAGCAATCAGTATTTTGCTAAATAAATGTAACATCAACCCTTGGTGCTTTTCTCTGAGTTGTATACTCCGCTTCGATTTGGCCCAAAACAAGCTGTGTGTCACTTTTAACGTCAGGAAATGTTAATAAGCTTTAACTTTCTTACATTTCATTTTAAATAATCATTTAACTGAAAAAGATTGTTAGTGAGAATGAACATTAGAGCTCCAGCTGCAGTGTGAACACGCATCACTCCAAATGAGGTGTTTGATGAACATGTTTTTGCTGCTTGTTTGAACGTTTGCTGTCGTTTACTCTGCAGCGACTTTATCGGCTCTGCGTCAGAAAAACTATTCACAGGAAATTCCCCAGAGTGTTCCTCTGATTGTCCTCGCCAAACTCAGGGCTTCAAAAAGCATTCCAGTACATTTCTTGTACTCTGGCTTTGGGAGGAAGTATTAATTAGACTTTTTTTTCTGGTTTAAACTAGATTAAAAAAAATTTAAAAATAGAAGTTAAATGATCGAATACACAGCAGAACTAAATATGAGCTTTAATGATTTCAAAAGCCGTTCTCTATGGGATATCAGATGCTCCTGAAAATTTCTAACATTACACACCTCATTACTTTGACACACCCTGATGTTTAAGCAGCACTGACAGCTCACAGAAAAGCTTTAATTGTGTCTTTGCTTCATCTAGAAGATTTTTTTCCTCTCTGGTAGAAGAGGTCGGGCATGTGATCGTCACTCTGCAAATTAACTCACTAATAGCTTTTCGTGCTTTTAAGCTGAGACGTTTGCGTCTCCGTTCTCACAAAAACCAAAAAAAAAAACCTGTTTGTGTAAAACCTGTTAACCAGTACAGTGACTGCACTCTGGGCTCTACAGCGTTTTAGAGCTGAAGATAACCTGGCTCGTAGTTTTTTATTCAGTTTTGAGGTTTTTTTGTAGCTTTGTCAGTTTTTGAATCCCATGAAATATCAAAACCAGCGATGAAATGGTTGAAACACAGAAGTCTAAAATAAGGTGCAATCAAATGTTAAGTGAGTAGAAGCATATTATATATATAAAAGCATACCTGATTTAAAGTCACCTCCTTTTGTCTGGACCGCTTTTAAATCATTGTCTGCCAGTCCTGTTTTGACCACCTAAACTGCTCCTCTGCAATTTTTCACCAGCTTTTTTCAAACTGACCTAAATTTCATGTCAAGGATCATCAGTAGTAATCTGAGCTTGGTATCCAGATATGACCCAGAGTGTCCAAGCACGAAGATGGCAATAAAGATTTGTGCACATGGGGGTGTGCCCCCCAAATGTCTGATAAGTTACTGTTTGACTGAGGGAAAGCATTCAAGCAAACCACCTGAGCTGTGGCGCATGCTCTCCTGGGCCTGCATATTTTGGCCATTAGTCAAACAAACATTCACCAACTGCCTTAATCACAAGATTTGTCTCCCTGCCGCTCAGTGCTCGTCTTCAGAAATGAAGGAAATCACGCAACGCTAGTAGAGTTAGTTCAGGAGGTTGACTGACCAAAAACATCGGGCTACTCCATGGGGTGACTGAGGCTTGTAGTAAAATGTGATTTGAGTGCTCGGTTTAGTGGTCTGAATTGGGATTTCCAGGGAGTGATCAAAACAAATCTTGTTCCCAAGGAAACCGTCTATATGGCTAAATCAGGCACATTTAATCAGGTATGGTTCTTTTTTTCATAACTTATGCCAAATATCACTATGATTGTCTAAAAACTTAACAAACAAAAGCACGCACACAGTTTGTGCTGTGATGTCATATCTGCATCCTCCGTTTAGGGTCAAAAACTGAAGTAAACAACTACTTTTTAAAAATTGCTCTTTTATTAAGACTTTAATAATAATTTAATGATTTTTAGGAAGTCTCGTTGGTTTTGTCATTTTCATGGGATTCAGAACAGAAGAGATGAATGCTATCGTTACATTAATTATTAATCATTTATTTGTGGACTAGAGATACTTGAGAAGCTTCATTATTATCAGCTTAAAACTGGGGACAGGTATTTTTTAGATTATCAAAAAAACCCTAAAACTACAAATCAAAATTAGGACGCAAAGCACAATTCATATGGACGTCTTTAACATTTTTCAAAAGCACTTTCCTTCCCATGTTTGTGACATCATCTCACCTGCACTGTCTGTCATAACTGCCGCCACATTTACCCAAAACACTTCATGATTAGAGTGATAGCAGAGTTGTGTTTGGAGATTGTTTCCACTCTGACCCCGTTTTAATCTTTTCATGCAGCAAAAAGCCAAAGAGACCTCAGAGACAGAGACAGCAGAATAACCGACTAAAACCTCTGACTCTCGCCTACGACGGGGACACGGACATGTAGTCCTCCGTGAGCTGCTTCGCCCAGCACTTCACCTGTCATAGAGACCCACTTCATCACGCCATTACAGTGAGCGACATGGATGTTTGCAGCGTGAATGGACACGTCACGGAGCGCAGAAATGACGGGAAATCCTCTTAGCAGAGACACTGGTGGGGTTTAACCATTTCAAGTAGAGCTTCATTCACTCCTCTTTTGTTTTCTCGAATATTTTCTTTTTGCAGAGCTATTATGACCTCCAGCGTGTTCAAAGAAATGCCTTTTTTTTTTTTTTTTGCCCCCTACACACCAGTATTTCTGTATTGAAAGACTTGTTTGAGACACTGGAAATGCTGGGCGCAGAAGACAGAACCAGCTCTCCTGCTGTCTTTGAACATGGCAGCGCAGGCTCCAGCTCTTCCCCCGCGCTTTTTCTGCTTGTCCCTAAAAATGCTGAGTAGCTGGAGGCTTAGGATGCTCTGACGGTTCGCACGTTGCCAAAAGTCACCGCAGGGAAGAGGAGGAGGGAGAGGAAAATCTCCATAAAAAGGTTTGGATTCCTTTTTCTCAATCCTCAACTGGGTTTTGACTCAAATCTCTTTTACGGTCTTGAACAAAAGGGAGGCATTACTTCTCTCTCTCTCTTTTTTTTTCCCGGCTTGATTCAGAGGCACACAGGCCTGTGTTTGTGGGATAAACCGATCTGTATGATGCTGATGGAGGAGTAGCCTGCAATCAGTTGTTCATGGAAACTACTGCCTGCCTGCCTGCCTCCGCCCTTGCTTTGTTTCAGGCACTACATTGCACTATATTAGTGCAGCATGATATGCACATGTGACTTCTACTTTCTATTGCCATAAAACACTGCCTCTTCCACAGACAAAAAAGAAAAAAAACATACAGCAGAGGAACAGCTTCAGTCAACACGAGAACATTACAAGGGAAGCAACAGCGACAGGAAGGGACGTTTAGACGCGTCACGTTCGACTAAACAGGTGTGAATCTCAAGTAAATATATGTATAGATTTTATTTCTCACAACAGACTTTTTGGTTGTAGTAAAGTCGCTTTTGTGGTTTGTAGATTTCGTCTGGTGTCACCACTTTATTTCTGCCCAGATGCAACTACGATATCAGCAGGTATTAACTCACCGCCTGCTTTACAAGTTCTTTTTTTTTTTTAACTCTTAACATACAACAGTTCATGTGCAAACACTCACATTTTGCAGTAAGTAATAAAAAAAAAATGGACTCTGCAAAATTTTAATCACTCATGTCATGCAAATGTCGTTTCTGCCTTACTGACGATAACTGAATACTAACAGTCCTAACACAGTTTAATACTTGAACGGGGCAAACGTCGACACTACGGTACCTTTAGGCAAAAAAAAACAACAACAACTAAATTTTCTTTTGAGGTTAGGTAGACGGATCGAAGCAGTTTTTAAACTTTTTCATGTAGTGAGTATTATAGGTGCTCTATTGTTTTCAGTCACACTAAACGAAGATGAAATATTAAAAAGAAAACAATCTGTACAAACGAAAAGTATACAATATGTTAATAATAATAAGAGAACACGCTTCTGAGTTCAACGTTAAAGCAAACTGGTGTGGAGAATGTTTACTTCGTTTTGTTGGATTTGTAAATAACAGCAATTTTTTTATTTTTTGGAGAAAAAAAAAAATCAAAGTATGTGTACATTTATTTTGTATTGCACAGAAAACGTTTAGTTTGAATATTGCAAAGTGGGTGTATGATATTGCTGATTGTTGTTATCATGATGCAAGTTGTATGTTGTGACAAACAAAACAAAAAAAAAAAGGAAAGCAAAGAGAAGCGGGAAAAAATGAAGAGTCGGCCATTTTGTACAGGTTGTTTATATGTATGGGAAGAAATACTGAAAATAAATGCGGACACGGTTGTAAACACACAAAGACGAAAGTTACGGAGTCGTTTTTTTAATTAGTTTCTTTATATGTTGACCTGGGAAGAAAAAAATGCTTAAAACTGACGTTAAAGGAGTTGGAGGATGGGTTTTGTATTAGAGGGCCATCATCACAGCCATCCCCCCTTTGCTAGCACTCTAATGGCAATAACACACCTCAGTGCATAAACTGTACAAAAGAGATGGATGTAGTCACCTTAAACTTACTCACTGGTTTCAACAGCTGTTTTAGACTCTAGTTTCCGTCGGGCGTAGCTTCTAGGTCTGAAAACTCAAACCAGCATTCTTTTTAATGGCCACTGGGGGGCGACACCTGTTTTGCAAAAAGCCTGCAGGTCCAATAGAAATCTATAGGAAAACCCTAAGATTTGACCTCTGACCACTATCCTGCCAAGTTTGTGATCTCTGTCGCTCATATCGGGTCCTGTTGTACTTTCGGCTGAGTGTGTCAGGGGTCACCACAGAAAGATCGTCTGCCTCCACCTCACCCTATCCCCTACCGTCCTGTCTACTTTACCCTCTACATGCTCTCCTTCACTACATTCATGAATCTTCTCTGTGGTCTACCTCTTTTCTTTCATCAAAAATATCCACCATCCTTTGCACAAACCTTTTCAGCCTTGCCTCTTTATCTTTGTGAAGATAAAGAGGTATGATTAACATTTGCTGGGAAACTTACTGCACTTAAAGTAACTGAGATACCAACTCTAATAGTATCTTTACCACATCTGTCCATCCTCTGCTCCTCTTTGTGTGCGTAAAAGATGAATGTATGTTTATGTTTATATTTATTATATTTATGTAAGAGGGATAATGCATATTAATTAACAAGACTTCTTAAATTCACATGCCAGATTTGGCCATGCAGGCTAATTTTCATCTACAGTCGCTGGTTGTTTCATGGTCTGAAAGGTGAAGCCTACACATTAGGGCCTTAAACACACATATCTGTAGTCATGCTGACTAAAATATGACGCCCATATAAATTTTATCTAGAGACTTCACACACCTTCATTGTAGGGACTTCATGGCAACTATATTCACCTTTTATATCACCTGTGGTTTTATTGAACATGACCTCAAATGAGTGACTGAGCCAATAAAACAATCAGGGAATTGTTAACTGGGGTCTGAGCCATTTTCCTATAGACTTCTATAGGACCAATGTCTTTATTCAACCATGGGCGTCGCCCCCTGGTGGCTAGAATGTAGGTTGCAGAAACATAAAAGTGGTGAAACAGAAAACAGAGGAGAGCAGTGAGACGACAACAGACCTTTGTTGTCTCACACAAAAAGTAGGTAAATATTTTACCCTCTCAAGACATTAAAGCACCCAGTGATCTGTTTTTGACAGGTCGGATTACAATACACATGGAGGAAGTATGACTCTCTGTACTCCATCAGATCTTTACATAGCAAATAGTTGTTCATATATATATAAATCCTCTTATATTTCATAAGAGGATTTTTTTTCTCTGGGGCTCAGAGCGGCCGAACTACACATAACTAGCTCACTGAGATTGTGTTCATTAAAAGCAATAAGTCTTTTCTTATATTTAACAAAAAGCTTACTTATTTCTTATTTATATCTTATCTACTGTTTTTCATGACAATTTTATTGAAAAAACAATGCTTGAGTAAACACAAACACAGTAAAAACTTGGTTAAATAAAACAATGGTATTATATGGCGCAATATAATATAATTAGTGCATCATTACTCAATTTCCCTCTGGGATTAATAAAGTTTCTCTGGTTCTGATTCTGATCAGGTTGTAGAAATGTAGAGAAAAGGACAAGGCTGAGGCTTCAACAAGCCCAAGAAACAAAATATGTTTGTGTGTTTTAGTTTAATTGTCAGTAGTCTAATTAGTTTGTCATTTTTTGAATATTTCTGACAAGATTAATATTAAACAAAGCATTTTATGGTAGAAGTGCACACTTTCTAAATTACAGTGAAGTTTTTCTGCAGCATGAACTCTTACATAAATTTCTCAAACACAAGCTTAGGTCTGTCAGAACCCAGAAATAAAAAGTAAATAAAGAGTTTTACAATTTAAAATCTATTAATTTCTTCCCAAGACTTTTATTCAAATTAAAATGTGCATTCAGTGTCTTATGTTTTCATGGAGATAAGTAATTATGGAAATTACGCTTGTAAATTTAATAGCCGTCCTTTTTCATTTCCCATGGTTCTGTGAGAAACTACATTATATTAGTTACGAAGCATTAAATGGAGAAAATGTGCAATCAGGCAGAAAACTGGTCCAAATCAACAACTGCAGAGACGGGTTAAATCAAGTTTCTTATTTCTCCGCTACAGATAGATGAGAACGGGACTTCTGTCTGAGCCCCATTCATACTCAGTGATGACATAAATCTGAAATAACAGGTGACACATAACAGATTTGTTAGTTTAAAACTCCCAGTAACTCTCTATAACAGCTGGATGTTAAGCTAATTGCAAACATTACTTAAGTAGGAGTAAATTGGGCTTTTCTGTTCGTATTAATACATTTTTGGCGCAATACGGAGTGTCCTGCATTTGCTCAAAATATTAAAGGAAAACATTACCCATCGTTTTAACAGTTTTGAATAGCAACAGTGCTGTATTTGGTGTTTCCTTTACATATGTTAACTACAACAAATGACACCATCACACGCCACAAGTGCAGCAGTCTTTATAAAAGTCACTTGGACTATTGAAAAAGCTGTTTACTTGTTTTGTTTTGATTTTAATTGCTAAATTAATTGAAAAATTCAACCACAAGTTGGCAGTTTTTTCCTCCCATTTACATTTGAAATATTTTTTTATTTAATTTATTTATGACTTCCGAGTACTCTAGTATTTCTATGTGTGTTTTCTCATTTTATTTTTAACTCACCAGTTTCTGATCGTCTTCTAGGTATAATAGTGACGGGAATTCTGTACAAATGTTGAGCTAACACAGTGTATGTCTCCGACTGGGAGCTACACTCACTAATTATGCTTTATTTAGCCATGTAAAAGTCTCTGACTCACTGCACCATCTTGAGGTCAAAGGTGGTATTACTCAAAAGTACAGCCAAGCCTCAAACTTCAGCTGATACCTCTTCGACACAATACAGACAGCTTGGCCATCATGTAAATTAAAATATAGCTCTGTCTGCTCTTACAGTTTTTCAGGTGGATATAATAGGGGACAAATTTGGTTAGGTTTAACAAGAAGCTAAGAAGCTTTTAATTAAATAAAGTTTTAGCATTATAGTATGAAATTCCCTTTGTATTCCT